>CM021108.1:574447098-574555933 GCA_007115665.2 Sequoiadendron giganteum | reverse complement strand
TTTGATTTGATTGCTTGATTGAACTGATTTGATTGCTTGATTGATCTGATAAAGGAGGAATTTAACCTCCTCCAATTTAGAGAGAGATTCCCTTGTACCTGGGAGATGGTTTCATAGTTATCTGAGGATGATTTAGGGATCATACATCAGTGTGGATTGGGTCCTTTGTTGGTGATGCCACAGTATCGGGTCAATAGGGCACTGTTGACTGCTTTAGCAGAGAGGTGGCACAACGAGCATACCACCTTCCATTTGCCAATAGGGGAGGTCACGGTGACACCGGAGGATGTTTACAGGATTCCAGGTATTTCTGTGGTTGGAGATCTTGTGATCTATGATCACAAGGAGATTGGGGGGACAGATGCACTGAGACGGGTCTTCCAGGATCCTCATGTCTACGGATATGAGATTCCCTGGAAGGAGATGATGAAGAGGTATGCCCCACTGCCTTCAGTTTTAGCAGGATTCATCGGTGGTTTCTTTTGTCCTGATCGTATGGCAAAGGGACTATCAATTGGATGGGGTAGGATTCTAGAGGACATGCTTCTCCATCGTACCAGATATGCATGGGGGTCATGCATGCTTGCCCATCTGTACCATGATCTTCATCAGGTTGTGTACATAGATGGGAAGAATCTCTCCTGCGGGGTGACTCTATTATAGATATTCGCATGGGAGCACTTTGTGATTACATGACCCATCGTCCGGAGAGATCGCCCCCTTGGATTTCCATATGTTTATGCATATACAGGGCCCCTTGTTTAGCTGAGGCTGGGCAAATTAGAGTACTGGCAGCATGTACTCAATGATTTAGATACTGTCATCTAGTGACCGTATGTGAACTATGACCCATGGGAGGCCGATGATATAGAGCTACCATATGTGACTAGATCCAGATACCTGATTGGGCAGACACCTTTTATCATTGAACGGTTTTTGGTTATGAGGGTGTTGAGATAGCTAGAATTGGTACAGATGATGCCACAGGGTGTGGAACACTATGCTAGGTGATGAGAGGATGTACCGGAGTGGGTCCATTTTTGACCATTGGGGCAGCCAGGGCGGAGTACTTGGAGCTACAACCAGCTCATTGGGTGATGTATCCAGAGGTTATCGATGCAGGGATGACGGATGATTATGCAACTTATTTTTAGACACATCCCTTCTCAAGATTTACCAGTCTAGAGGAGCCTGCCCCATTGATGGGAGGGTCAGTTACACGAGTGAGGCGACATCAGCCCCAGGGACCTCTAGCAGCAGGGCAGCCACAGGATCAGGCACATGTACTAGCACAGGGAGGGGTACAGGTAGAGCAGGCCGAGGATATCGGTGGGGTGGCTATGGATGTAGATGATGAGAGTTTAGAGGATGAGGAGATGTATGAGGAGTCAAATGACTCAGATAGTTGGGATGATGGGGATGACAAGGGTGGTGGGAGACAAAGATTTTTCTTTGATGTGCCTTTCAGAACGAGGCCACAGACATCCAGAGTAGTGAACTAATCGATTACTTTAGCTTCATGGATTATTATTAAGGCTCCATCTCAAAGACAGATTGATGGTTTACAGGTAGAGATTCAGACCCTTCAAAGTCAGTTAGCACAGGCTCAGGGGACCATCAGTCAATTGCAGGCACAGATTGCACAACCACCACCTCCTGACCCACAGGTAGCTCAGCTTACAGCCGAGAGAGACAATTTTAGAGAGAGATGCATATAGACTGAGGGGATAGCCGAGAGGCTTCTCAGATCAGTTGAGAGCACCTCCATTGGAGAGGTTGTGACAGAGGGGTTGGAAACTACTCAGGAGGCCGAGTATTACAGGATGAGGTATTTTGAGGCAATCCCACCTAAGAGGAGGATTTCCTTCACACAGTGAGGTACTCGGTCTTGGACCCATTCACGTAGTCATTCCAAGAGTGATACCAGGAGTGTGGGTTAGCCGGTCAAATGAGAGAGTAGATCTTTTGGGAGCAGAGATCTGATGAGACCTACTACCTCAGAAGGCAGCAATAGTCATGCTCCACGGTCAGATACCCCTTAGTGATGGGCTTTTGTGACACATTCTTTCCATTGTATTTGATATCTTTGTACCTTTGGACATTTGTTTTGATGAGGTTTATGAGATGTAGTGGTGATTAAATTATGCACATGTTATGGATGATTGGTGCACATGTTATGGATGATTTATGCACATGTTATGGATGCATGTTTTTATTTTTATATGCTATGTCGTGTATGATGATATGATGTAATCTGAATGATTTTTCTTTCATGATGTATGTAATGAATGTATGATGTAAGATGTAAATTCTTTTGATGAAATGAGAGGATATGCTTTATGATGTAATATGAATGATAATAATAATGTAATGGGAATGAACATGATATATGTTGTAATGGAAAAGAACTTATGATAACCTAAGTGATGATGTGAAAAGAATGAAATGGATGCAATTTTATTTATGAATGTGTGTGAAATATGCAAATGTATGAATGATTAATGAATGATTAAAATAACAACCATGCATATGATATGTAATGATGGATAATGATCACGATGAATGAAATGAGATGATAATGAATATGATAATGCAATGAACTGATGATGTAAGTATGCAAGTGCAATGATCATGATAATGGAAAATGATGTGTAATGAATGATCATGAAAATGATGTTACAAATGTCCAAATTTACTCAATTATTTGTTTTGAAAAGATAGATGAAATACTTACCAACCCTCAAAAATTCTACCTCATACAACCTTAAAAATGCAATCCTAAATGAATCATGCAGTCCTAGAATGCAGTAATGAATCATTCTCTCTTTTTCCATTCCATGCTGTGCTTGATTTTCATCATTGAGTCTTTTGATATGTTGAAAGTTAGTACAAGCATCAAAGGGTATGTTAGCACCAATGATGACCTGAGTACTGCTTTCATGATTTTTGATATAGAAAATTAATACAAGCATTGAGGTATAACTGAACCAAGATGACCTGAATATTGTTTGCATAAACAGACAAAAACTAACCATTTTCTTATGCAAATTCTAAAATGTCATCGATGATACATTATAGAGCATGTACCATGAAAAATTTGCACAATACTAATGATTAATTTATAGACAACAAGCCAAGAAAAATCACATACTTCTTCCTTGTGATTCTAATTCAGTATATCATCAAATCACTCCAAAGATATGATATCATCAAATATCAAAACAACAATTGCAACTTATGCTTTAAGTTTGTCATTCATTTTATTCAAATTAAGATCATCCAATTTTTGTTTCTATTATCTGTCCAAATAGTCATGCAGTCTCAAATGTAATTGGATCATGTTGTTGTTTCCTAATATTCTGATTCTTGACACACGTTATCAATTATCTGCTAGAAAGCTCCAAGAAGCGAACTGCCTCTCCCTAATGACCTTGTACTGTGACTCCTCTTAGACACAACTACTGCTAAGGATAACCCGAATCATCAAGCCATGATGAAATCCTTGTTGTTTCAAGGAGACGATGCGATGTATGATGCAAATGTATTGGTCAAGCATGTGTGCGATGCAGATGGAAAGATGAATACGCAAAAGGGTATCCTAATAGATAAGAGAGCCAAACGAAATCACAAACAATGCCTGTTTTCCAGGTTTTCACCATTTTATTTTATTGCACCTTTTTCTTGATTTTATGATTTTTTTGTTGTTACCAAGATGCCTATTTGCTAGGTTTTCATCAAGGTAACGATTTTTTCTTTTCTCTCTCTTTTTTTTTTTTTCATGACTTTTTGTATTGTTTTTGATTTTTTTCAGGCATAGAATTTCTTCAAATGCATGCTGTTGGTTGGATCTTCAAATAGGTCCCCTTATGCTATAGATAACTGATATGCCCCCGATCCATATGCTACAATAATTACGAACGGGCCCAACCAATTTGGTTCAAATTTTCCTTTCTTTTCTCGATCCTACTGATTTCGAGGGTTTTCTTTGAGAACCAAGTCACCCACTTGAAAAATTTGTGGTTTGACTCTATGATTGTAGCTGTGTGACATAATCTGTTGATACCCCTTCAAATGATTAACTGTAGTTTGACATCGTTCATCAAGCAGTTCTAGCTCTTGCAACCTTGATACTCTGTAGTCTTTCTCATTGATTAGCCCCTTAAGTGATACTCGAAGTGAAGGAATCTCAACTTCCAATGGTAGAATAGCTTCTGCTCCATAAAATAAACCATAAGGAGTAGCACCCGTTGGTGTGTGAATGGTTGTTCTATAGGCCCATAATGTTGGATTCAATTGGACATGCCAATCACGACTTGCTTCATTCACTGTTTTCTTCAAAATCTTTAGAATTGTTTTGTTTGAAGCTTTGGCTTGACCATTCCCTTGTGGATAGTAAGGTGTAGAGAACCTGTGTTGGATGTGAAATATTTCAGATAGCTCATCAACATCCTGATTTTTAAAGGGTCTACCATTTTCTATGATAATGGAGTTGGGAATACCATATCTGTAGATGATATAGTTCAACATGAATGAAGAAATTTGTTTACCAGTAATAGTTGTCAGGGGAACAACTTCAATCCATTTAGTGAAATACTCAGTGGCTATAATGATAAATTTATGTCCATTTGAAGATGATGGGTGTATCTTGCCAACCATGTCCAATCCCCACTGAGCGAAAGGCCATGTTGTGGTGAAGGGTTGTAATTCCTAAGTAGGAGAATGAATGAGATTCCCATGAATCTGATATTTTGCATATTTCTTCACAAAGATGAATGATTCCTTCTCCATGGTTGGCCAGTAGTACCCTAATCTTACAAGTTCCTTTGCTAAGGTTAGTCCACTTGAATGTGTCCCATAAATTCCACCATGGACCTTTTGTAAGGCCTTTTCTGATTCATTGTGTTCAAGACATCTAAGGAGGGTACCATCTAGACCATGTCGGTATAAGACGTCAGCAATTAAGGTGTAACAGGATGATTGACGAATGAAATTTCTTTTCTGATTCCTAAACAAGTCTAAGGGTAAAGTAGTATCTTTTAGATAAGTGTAAATTTGGCTATATAAGGAAGAATCAGAACTGCTTAAGTGGCAAATGACTTGAGTTTTGGGATTGTCATGGGTGGGAGAAAACAATTGTTCCACTAGGAAATCGTACCATTTTTTATTCTCTGTCAACTAGAGTAGAGTGGCGATTGTTGCCATAGAGTCTGTTGCTTTATTAGCAATGCGCGAAATCTATATGAACTTGATATTAACAAAGTATTTCTTGAGATCTTCCACTATTCTTTTGTAAGGTATCAACTTGTCATCTTTAGTGTGATATTCGTCATTGATTTGATTTATAACAAGTTGTGAATCACCAAAAACTTGAAGTTCTGTGATTTTCCAGTCTACTGCAATTCTTATGCCGATTATCAATGCCTCATACTCAGCTGTGTTGTTTGTGCAAGGAAACATTAGCTGATAAGATTTTGGGATTGTATGTCCTTGAGGTGTAATAAAAATAATTCCTGCTCCTGAACCATGTTGAGTGTAAGAACCATGAAAGTAGAGTGACCATGACTTTTGGATATCTGCTATGAACATGTCGGCATCAAGAAAATCAACATGTATTGGGTGTTTTGCTGATATTGGTGCTTCTACTAATTGATCTACAATTACTTGTCCCTTTATAGCTTTTCAATCCACATAATGAATATTGAATTCACTTAGGATCATAACCCATTTAGCCAACCTACCAATTAAGGTTGCCTTACTTAGAAGATATTTGAGTGGGTCAATCTTAGCCACAAGCTTTACCATATGAGTTAGCATGTAGTGTCGTAACTTTTGAGAAGTGAACACCACTGCTAAACAAGCTTTTTCAATGAAGGTATAATTTAGTTCGTGACTTGTTAGGGTTTGACTGATGTAATAAATGGTTCATTCTTTTCCTGAGGTGTCTTCTTGTGCCAATAATGCTCCTAAAGATACTTCTGTGGCAACAATATATAATATGAGAGGTGCACCTTGTACTGGTGGAATCAATACTGGTGGATTCATGAGATACTACTTTATTTGATCAAATGTTGCTTTGCATTTGTACTCCCACTTGAATGGAGCATTCTTGTGTAAGAGATGTGTAAATGGTAAAATTTTATTTGCCAGTTGAGCAATGAATCTTCAAATGGATTGTAACTGTCCCTACAAAGAGTGTAGTTGATTAATGTTCCTTGGTGGTGGCATATCAAGAATTTCTTGTACCTTAGCTGGATCCACTTCAATTCCCTTTTTTGATACAATGTATCCTAATAACTTTCCAGATTTCACTCCAAAGACACATTTCTTTGGATTAAGTCTTACTTTAAATTGTTCCATTCTTTTGAAAATTTTAGATAAGATATCGATGTGTCCTTCTCTAGTGTTAGACTTGAAAAGAAGATCATCAACATAATCCTCCATGAATGTATGCATCATATCATGAAAAATTGTTTTCATTGCTCGTTGGTATGTAGCTCCTACATTTTTCAATCCAAATGGCATTACGTTCCAGCAATAGGTACCCCAATGACATGTGAATGCTGTTTTATCTTGATCTTCTAGTGCAATCTTTATTTGATTGTATCCTGAAAATCCATCCATTAATGAGTACATTGCATGTCCAGCAGTTAAATCAACAATCATATCTATGTTTGGTAAGGGGAGGTCATCTTTAGGACATGCTTTGTTCAAATCCCTAAAATCTATAGAAATTCTAATCCTTCCGTCTGGCTTTGAAATAGGCATGATATTGGAGATCCATTCCGCATAGTCCATGGACCGGATGAATCCAACATCTAAAAAAGATTTTTTAGTTCCTCTTTAACCAATAATGCAACATGTGGATGCATTTTTCTGGGTTTCTGTTTTACAGGCTTTGCCCCCGATGTAATAGATAGATGATGTATGATGAGATCTGGATCCAATCCAGGCATATCCACATAGGACCATGCAAAACTGATTTGATTATCTTTGAGAAATTATGTGAATCTAGGTACTTCTTCATCTGTTAGAGATACAACCAATTGAAAAACTTTGGGTTTTTCTGTAGTACCTATATTGAGTTCCTTTGTTAGTTTGATTAGAATGGAACACCTTTCCTGATAATGCTCCAGAAGAGTGTCAAGTTTCCCATCCTCTAGTGCCTTTGAAAGGTTTTAACCATTGGATACGCTTTTTATTTTTCTCTTTTCTTGATCTAATATTGCCTTTGTTAGGTTTTCACCATTAGATCTTTCTTTTATTTTTCTTTTTTCTTGATCTAATACTGCCTTTGTTAGGTTTTCACCATTAGATCTTTCTTTTATATTATTTATTTCATAGCTGAGAAACTTGGCACTTTCCTATCAAAAAATTTGATCTTGTGATTCTTTGGTGGAACTTGTTTCAGGATGGGATGAACAAAGAAAGTTTATTATGGTTTCATCATTTGGAAAAGTTAGAACATCAATGGGTGCGATTTGTTCCCAATCAATGAGTTCGGGATGTATCAAACAAAATGGATCATTAGGATGAGTAAGGTCACTGGCTGTAAGGATCAAAATACGATTGTTAACGTCATTATAGGGGAGATCTAAGATGGTATCCTCCTGTGGATAATCTGTTTCGCTTTGAATCAAATCGGTCTCACTTGAGTCATGATCGCTTTGTATAACATAATCAAGCGGAGGCCTTGAGCTTTCCCCTTGTAAGAATGTGGGTGAGAATTTGTGTATGATGTCTACCCTTTTCTCTGAGGTGAAAGTATCATCAGAGAAGTCATCCCATTCATATTCATTGGAGTCAGTGTCATAATTGTTTGCTTGAATTCTTAGGATTGCTTCAGCTAACTCCTCATTGATGGCCTTTGTGCTAATTCTTCCCTAGTATCTTCACCATATCCTAACCCAGTCTTATCTTTTGGGTGCATTGTTTTTAGTTGGACAAGTTCAACAATACCCTCTTTCCTTTTAGCTATAGGGCCATTTCCTTCATAATCCATTTGTTGCATGATAGGATAACCTTTTCCATACTGTTCTGTGGGTAACTTGACATGTAGTATTGATTCTTCTTCATCTTTATAGAGCCAATCAAGGATAGCTCTATCTTCCATTTAATTTTCTTTAATAAATGTCCCATTAAACTTGGTGACGGGAGCTGAAGTTGAGGCTAAATTTGTTGTTGCCTGTTGTATGGATGTTGAGGGTTGACCATGGGATCTTGGAGATATGGGTAAATTAGAGAGAGATAAAGAATATTTTCTCACTCCATTATCTTTCAATTTTAGCTTGGTGCCAAAATTACTTATCATTTCACTTGCTTGTTCATGGTACTTGGAGGTAGAGATTGCCAAAGCCTCTCTATTGTGTGGGACAAGTGTGTCCTGAGTTGCTCTAAGGTTAGAGCAAGTTTGGCTGCTAATGTGATCAGCAGGTATTGTTACTTCCTGTCCATCATATGAAAACTTTAAGCATTGATGATAAGTAGATGGAACAGCTTGCATGTCGTGGATCCATGTATGACCCAAGAGTATATTATAGGTTAGATCCCAATCGAGAACTTGACAAAAGGTATTCTTCACAACAGGTCCCACTCTGATTGGTAGCATGATGAGGCCTTTGGAAGTCCTTTCTTCATCATCATATGCCTTGATTGTAATCTTTCTTCATGGATCTATGGATTCTTCAGAATATCCCAAAGCGAGGACCAATTTTGAAGTACAAATGTTTAATCCAACTCCCCCATCTACTAGGACACATCTAATGCGGGCTTTGTGAACCATGACCTCTAAGTAGAGTGATGAATTATGTGGATGAGTTAAGGATGAATCATATTTTTTAGAAAAAGATAAACATGTGTAAGAGGACAAGTGTCCCACCATGGCTTGAAATTTATTGATATCCAAATTAGGGGATACAGTTGTATCAATAAGTGCCTTTTCTAGAATGTCCTTATGGGCAGGTGACAACTTTAAAAGTTCCAAGATAGAAATTTGGGTTGATGTTTTTCGCAGTTGATCAACCAAATTGTATTGGTTTGGAGGGGGAATCACCGCTTTAGATGAACTTCCTTTGATAATGATTTTGGCTTGTCCCCTTGTCGTAGCATTGACCTCTTGATATTCTTGCTTACCTTTGATTCATATAACATTGATTTTAGGATCATTATTATAAATATGATTGATAATGACATCCTGGATATAATTAACCTTCTTGCCTTTATCACCTGAAGATTCCCCTTTTACATAATTAGGGAGCAGATTCTTGAATGCTTGATGGTCATTATTGAAATTATGTCCCTCGACCATGATGGTATGGTTATCAATCAAATCTTGAACAATATTCTTCAACCCTTGGCAATTGTTTGTCTTATGACCTTTGCACCTATGATAATCACAGAAGTGTGAGTCATTCCACGATGGTGGTTTAACTTGAGGCTCATAGTCTCTTTGCGGTGGCAATGTAATAGCATTTTGATTTAATAACTCTTTGAGAATGGATTCCAAAGATTGGCCCAAGGGAGTAAAACTCCGTCGATTTGAATAATATGAAGATCTGGGCATATTTGAATTTTGATTATTGCCAAAATTATTTCCGTGATTGTTAGTTGTGTTCCCTTGATTGGAAACATTACCTTGGGTGCTAGAATTTCTAGCATTATTGCTACGTTGAACACCTGACACATTAAAGATGGTAAGCTTCGTATTTACATTGTTAGCACCTACTACCCCATCATTCACAACATTTTTATTTTGGGTCCAAAATTGTGACTTGTCAGTGTTGTTACTATGGTTGTTGTTGTTGTTGCTATATGAATTTGAACCCTCCTTATCAATTTTCAGAACTCCATGCTTGATCAAAGCACCTTCGATAATAATCGCGTTTTCAATCAATTTTTCAAATGATTGAGGATAATGAAGGTTTAGTCTGTAACTCATTTCTTGATTCAAACTATCAATAAAGATTTCCATCTTTTCCTTTTCAGGAATAGGGTGGGAGTATTTAGCAAACATCCTTCTCCATCTTTGTAAAAATGTGGTGAAAGATTCCCCTATTTTTTGTTTTACTTTACAAAGATCAAGCATGGTTATCTGGTGTTGAATGTTGTAGGAGTATTGTGATATAAACTTGTTTATTAACTCTTCAAAGGTTTTGATGGGGGGAGTGATCTTTGAAAGCCACTCCATGGATTGTCCACCTAGACTTTGTGGAAACAACCGCATTAAGTAGGTATCGTCATGAGAAAATTCTAAGCTCATATTTCGGAAATCCCTTACATGCTCAATGGGGTCAATTTTCCCATTATACCTATCAAACTTAGGGATTTCACAATGTTTTGGAAAAGTAATCATTCGAAGACTCCTATCAAATGGATAAGGACATATGTCATCCAAAACATACTTCTTCATTGTACCCCCTTGCATTTCTTTTATTTGCCCTTGTAATTCCTTTATCTATTGAGTAAGGGCACCAAAATCATTGAGAGGAATTTTAGGATCCTCTTTAATCCCTTCTATGTCAAAATCAGCAGGTAACTTAGCTCCTTGATTAGCTAATGAAAGGAAATATCTTTCCTTGTTTCGTTCTAAAATCCTTTCCATAAGAGTATGGAATTGGGGATCATGTTCTGCTTCTTGGAGCTTTTCTTCTATTATCTCTTCAATATTTGAACTATGCCAAGGGATCTGTTCCCTTTCGATATTATCACCCATTTCGCTTACTATGCTTTCATCTTTCTTTATGTGCTTTTGAGATCTCGTAATAACAGGCATAAATGTTACTCAAATTCTACTAACCTTGATCAAAGGGATGAAATAGTGCAAATGTTTGATGGATATGAAAGTCAAGATAGAATGAAGATTCTATGACTAGAAATATTTTTAATCTTTAGCTCGTGATTCCCTAATTTGAGAGGATGAAAATCTTGTTTGCGGGAATTAAACCAAAGATCCAAAAATAAAGATGATTTTGCACTTTGTGAGGTTTGAGTGAAGCTTCATAAAAAAAGATTTGATGGATGCCTAATGTGTTTGAGTTCTCTATTGCAAAATTTGACTGGGACGAGTAGCATAAGTAATTGCAGGTCGGGGAATATAAGAAGAATGAATACGTTGACTGTGGTTGTGCCTTTGAGAAAGGGCTCTTCTTTGAAAAAAGACTCATGAGTACAAAGGTTCTACAACATAATCATCAGTAAAACCTCTAATATAATCATGATATCAATGAATAAAGGTCCTGTGTTCAAGTGAGACCTTTCGACTTTGGTATAGGAATTTCATTTTCTTCAATAACTTCTTATAACCGAGGGATTTCTTTGGCTTTCTAATTTTTCTTTCTAGAGACTTCTTGGCAAAGGTTGTAGACTTCCAAACTCTGAGCATGGGAAAGATTAAATTGATAAGACTTGATTTCTGAATGTCAAAAAATTACCTAGGCTTGGAAAACAGATGTGCCAAAACAAAGACTAAATGCGCTAAAACAAACCTCCTATGTGCCGAAACAGATACTGGATGCGCCGAAATAGAGCACGAATGTGCCAAAATAGAGCATAGATGCGCCAAAACAAAGCAGTGATGCACCAAAACAGAGAAGCAATGCACCGAAATAGAGCACGAATGCATCGAAAGAGAGCGGCAATGCACTGAAATAGAGCAGGAATGCATTGAAACAAAGCAGAAATGCACCGAAACAGAGCAAAAATGCGTTGAAATAGACCCAGGATGCGCTAAATTATCTACTAGAGCTCTGAGATAGACATGTTTGGATAGTTTTGATATTTTTGGATGATCTTAATCTAATTTAAATGTGAAAAACACAGCATAGAGAAGCAGACAGTTGTTTTTTTAATCCTAAAATCTAAACAAAGAGTGTATGTTCTTGAGATTTTCACAGGTTTTGAACAAGATAAGCAATTCAGTCAGACTCACTCTTAATTTGTCAAATAGGTCATCATAGTAACCACAACCCACAGCTTAAAATCGCGTCGACTCACACAGCCATGTTACCCCTAGAGGGCGCCCATTTTTTTGTCTTTCCTAGGTGCATACTTAAATTGACGGACGTGGATACCGAATCCCTTGAGCAAACAATCCGTGGTGACTATATGGTGAGTGTCTTGGGGGCAGATTCTTCCCTCCCCATGCACCATGATTAAGATGATGTTTGGATACTAACTCAGCTGACTTTCTACACTATGTTTCATAGTCAAGGCTTTCGTTCGGTGCGACAACAGATAAACTCCCTCAGGAGACCTCCCAATCTTTAGAACAAAGACTTTGGGGATGGTTATCTCCGCACACTGCTATTGAATTGCGGACTTTCCCCGAATCCACTTTTGATTATAGTGGGTTGGAAAACTTGGCTTTGGTTGTTCCCACTTAGGTCTTTCCCGTAGGGTGAGCACTTTTTCCCACTATGGCAAGCCTTCTAAAGGATGTAAGAAATTGTAAACATTGCATGAAAAATGAAATAGTCTGGTATTTTGGTCACCCAGTTAAGGGGAAAGCATAGACCTATTGCCACAAACAAAGCAAACAATGTTCTTTTTATAGCACCAAATGACAATGAATTAATCTAAGTGAAGATTTTGCTTCACAATAGGCATGGAGTTCATTTTATTTGCAAAATAGCATGTGGTGACTATCCCAGGGTTGGTAAATTCCAAATTTTAAATTTCTATCCTAGGGTTGGTTCATTTCCTTAAAAATTGAAAATAAGAATTTTGTCCGCGGATGGTGTTGGAATCAAATTTTTTGTTTTACAAATTTTCTACGTGTATTGGGACAGATCCCCAGATGCACCAAAACAGTTACGGGATGTGCTAAAATATCACCACGGGATGCACCAAAACAGTGCCTAAATGCGCTGAAAGAAAGATCGTATGCGCCAAAATAGTGTCTGTATGCGCCGAAAGAAAGATCGTATGCATCGAAACAGTGTCTGTATGCGTTGAAAGAAAGATTGTATGTGCCGAAACAATGTCTGTATGCGTCAAAAGAAAGATCGTATGCACCAAAGCGCAACTCTAGTCCGTCACCTGTCAGAAAAATTCTGCAAATAAAAGATTAAAACGGGGGGATACCCCACGGTGGGCACCAAAAATGTGTACGTTAGAATTTGTAAATCAAAATGAATCTAATCTAATACACCAATGAAACATTAGATTAAAGAAAGAAAAACACAAATGCTAAACACATGAAGCTTCTTCAAATTCATCCCATTGTCCTCTATCTCCAAGGATTCGCTTCAAGATGCTGGCTCTTAGTTGTTTTAAACAACAACTTGTAGAATGGGAGCTTGAGAGAATGAGATTAATGGAAATGCATGTGCATTGCTAATATGCTTGAAGCTATGAAATTGAAATACTAAAATCTTGATTATGCTAATATGCTGGTTCGAATGTGACTATAGTGATTGCGTATGAAAGATAGGATTTGAGAGGTCCTTTTCAATTCACAAGAGGGTTGTATTTATAGATTTTTGAAGGAAAGAATCCCATTAGCCAGGATCAATGGTTGAGTTCAAACTTGTTAAAATGAATGGTGAGAGATCGAGAATTTGAAAAGAAGATGGAATTTTAAAAGACAGATGGAAAATGAAGAGACAAATGAAAGATGTGTCCATAATTAAAAATAGGTAATATTTAATTATGTGTGGGAAATGAAAAGCTTTTAATTAAATATTGAAAATATTTAATTATGTGAGAAAAGTGAAGAATTTAGAAAGTGCTTTAATTAAATATTGAAAATATTTAATTAAATGTGAAATGAAGAATATCATTTAAATTTAGAATTTAAACTTGTGATAATTAATATAAATAAATTGTGAAATCTATTTAATTTAATTAAGAGGAAAATAACATTAATTAAATAAACTAATTTATTTAATTAACCTAGGAGCATTGGAAAAATGAACAATATAAATAAATAATTAAATTTATTTATATGTAGATGACTTAAGAATATTAATTAAATAATTCATATTTAATTAATTAACAGGTTTGGTTAACCGTGACCATTTTTAGATGTGTACAATAACCATGAAAGAATAAATCAACAACACATCAGAAACACACATAAGACCGGGATTTTTGAGTGGAAACCTGTTAGGGGAAAAACCACGGTGGAGGTTAATCCACAAGTTTATACTTTGTTAAAAGTATGAAAAAATGGGGTATGCACATGCATTCAAGCACACTACCTAGATCTCACTGCTCGATTACAAAAAGGCTTACTGCCGAAGGGAAGACTGATTGTCTTACAATAATATTCAAATTAGATCCATCTCAAAGATCTTGAGCTGAGAAAATAGCATCTGCTAATGCCTGATTATAGTTTTGGTTAAGCACATGAACACTTCTTCACTCTTCTTCACCCTTCTTCTCTTCCTTCGAAAGATTTAGAACATTATTCATGCACTCACACTTGATTTCTCACCCAAACATAGATTCAAATATGGAAACAATCACTTATATGTATACGCAACAAGGAATTACATTGTTACATGTCGGCTTCAACAAAATAATAAAATAAATACAAACTATTGACCCAAAACAATAAATATTATTGATGAAAATCTACCAAGGCCATCCACAACATAGTGAAGACCCAAAATAACATCCTCGAACACAAAACACCTTCAAAAATTATTCCTCGAAGTTCCAAAACATGCTACAAACACCCTATCAGCCATGAACATGAAAAACATGAACATACAAGAGAAATAGGCGATCGCGAGCACACTGATCAATGCAGATGTGAAAAATAGATAGAACACAATCTAGAAACATCCATAAAAATCAAAAGAGCATACACAACAACTCAAATTACTAGAATCACATTATCTTCTTCCATGAACACCAACTATAGTAAAAAAATAACTGTTGGAACACGAAAACTCATAACTTACTCAAATCTTCATGCGCACCTCTGAAAATTTCGGTGGATAAAATGGATACACTGAAAAAAAACCCTTTAATCTACAACTTCTCACCATCAACATACCAAAATTTCCATCATACTGATCTTCATTGCTTCATAGATAATCTACAACATATTTTATTACAATTTTCTCAATATCCTCAACATATACAGTCTTAAAGACACAAATGCTAATAGTGTTGACATCAATGAAAACCACATATCAACAACACAACCAAAAAACCTAAAATTGAGTAGGAATAGGTCCCCCATTAACAGGTAAAGGTGGTCTTCTCCTAGTTCTCTAGTGCAATTTGGATATGGTTATAGCCGCTGAATCCATCTAGAAAGAAAAGTATCGCTTTCTTGCAAGTGAGTCCAAAAATTGATCTATGAAAGGTAAGGGGAATTGGTCCTTTTTGGTGGAAGCATTGAGTTCCTTGTAATCAACACAAACTAACCACTTCCCTCCTTTTTTAGGCATAATCACCAATGGGGACACACATTGTCTATCTGAGATGGGGTAGATAAATCCCGCATCTATCAATTTTTGTAGTTTCCCTTTTACTATTTCTCTCAATGTAGGGTTAATTCTTCTTTGTGGCTGCCTCACTGGTATACAATCATTTCTTATATATATCCTATGAGTGCAAAGCTTAGGGTCCAATCCCTTCATATCATGATAATCCCATGAAAATGCACACTAGTGGGCCCTCAATAAGTTTTCCAATGAAAACTGTTGTTCTTCACTCAATTTGTTGTTAACATTTAGATATTTTCCTTCTGACACCTGCACTTGTGTAGTTAAATCTACCATAGATGCTTCACTAATTCTTGGTACCTTGAGTTCATATGGCTGCAATATATTAGACATACCTATTGCTATAGGAAATTTGACTGCTGGAATAACGTCTATAGGAAGAGCGGCTAGAGGACAAGCAACTATAGGAAGAGCAACCATAGGACAAGTGACTGTAGGAAGAGTGGGCAAGAGTGTCTTCACCATTTCAATAGAATTAGATGCATGAGAGGATGATGCGTCCTCTATCTCATAATGAATCCAAATTATGTTAGACAATACTTCATCTTCATCTTGAAGCTGCATGAAAGGGCTTCTGTTGAACATCATAAGTTGTGCCACATAATTAATTTCCTTTGCCTCTTGACCAACATGTGGCCATAAAAAATCATTATTATCATGGGAGGGCTAAGTAGGAGGGTAGAGAACAAGCTTTTTGGTGCTCTTTCCATTATAAATGTTCATGTCTCCTATCCGAAATCCAATATAGGCATCTGTTGTTGCTAACCATGGCCTTCCAAGAATAATGGGGTACTCACCTAGTGTGGCCTTAGGAGAAAGAATCATAAAATATGTTGGGTACTCCCAAGAGTCTACAATTACCACAAGATCCTCTACTATCCCATCAAGCTTAATACTAGAACTATCAGCAAGTTGCAGGATAGTAGGAGTAGGTCTTATGCTTGCAACATTTAGTTGCTACAAGATGTCCTTAGTCATTACATTTATTGCTACTCCCAAATCAATCAGAGCATTCTTTATCTAGATCCCATTTATGACAAATCCTACCATAGGACTCCCTAGGTCATTATATTTAATGATAGTCACTTTCCCAAGCATGTCAGCCAATTGTCTCACCACATGAACCATAGTGAGGTATTTCTTCTTCCTTCCTGGCTTCTTAAGGCATGATTCCTTGATTTCCTTGCCATAAATGGGAACATGTTTTATGGCCTAAAATAGAGGTATTTAGACACATATATGCTTCAACTAATCTAGAATGTCAAAATTTGTGTCCTTTTCTTCCTTTTGTTTCATAGTTTCCAACCTCTGGGGAAATGGTGGTTTTGGTTCAGTCTACTTGACTGGGACTGGTTCAAGTTTTTTAGGCACACTTGGCTGAATGGGGATATTCAGAGGCTCTTTTTCCTCCACAGGAAGCTCAGTGATGATAGATGTGGAAGGAACTAGAAAATTAGTTCCTGAATGCAAGCGGATGTTACTTACACTTACAAAATATGTAGGGAATTGATTTGGATCAAAAGAGTATACCAGCTGCTATTGTGGTTTATTATTTGGGTTAGGTGTGGGATGGGCTAGTCTATGGGTGGGTTTAGGTGCATTTGAATTTGAACTACCAGGAGGAATTATTGCAGGTTGTTGAGGTTGGGAAGGTGGTTGCATGTAATTGGTTGTCTAGTTTGGAAATTGTTGTCCTCCCCTCCATTGAGATGTTTGCTACCAATTTCCTAGATGTGGTTGCCAATTCCCTTGAGGTTGCTGCCACTAAGGTGGAGAGTTTTGGTGGTTAGGCCAGGAATTTGGGGTTATTCCAAGTTTGTGGTGTATATCCTCCATAAGTGGATGGATATGGGGGTTTCCGTTGGTTACTAGATGAATAAGAATTGAAATATGGCCCAACAAAAGATAGTGGATTTGGTGTAGGCATGCCTTGTCTTGGGGCCCATGGCCTCCTTTGTGCAAAAAAGTAGACTTGATCTTCTTCACCCTAGATTGGTTTGAACTCAGGTGCTATCTACTTTCTGTCAATATTAGCTATCATCTTGCATCTACAATCCTTCTTCTTTTGTCTACAATGAGGGAAATATTTTGTCAACATTGTCTTTTCCTCCTCTTGTTTCTTTTGGGCCTGAAGTGTATCCGACTGAGTAGCTAGATTGTTTATGATGTATTTCTTGAAGTCTTCCAGTAAGTGAGTAATATCCATCCTTGAAAATCCACTGATAGATGACTTACCCATGGAAGATTGGAAAGCTCTCCCCTTCTTTGAAGCTGCGCTAGAATAGTTTTGACATATCTTCTTGATGTCCTCCCAAGGAACTTGGGTGATATCACCTCATCCCATTAGGTCCAAGGAATTTGTGTAGTTGTCATTAATTCCTCTTAAGTAAAGTAGATTTTGTGATTCTTCATTGAGTGTATGGTGTGGATATTTCTATAAACAAAACATAAACCTTGAAATATAATCTTCCCAACTCTCATCCTCCTTTTGCTGCATCCTAAAAATATCACCTCCTCTCATGTCACTACCCTTGTAATACTCCTAATATTTCTCAAGGAACTTTGTCTTCATGTCTTCCCAAGTCTCCACAGTATCTCTATCTAAGCTCATGAACCATCTTAATGAAACTTCTTTCAAGGTGACAAGGAATAGCAAGCCTATGGGCATCAATGGTATAGTCATAACTCTTGTAGAGTAGATCAAACTTGAACAAAAATGTATCAGGATATTCTGTGACAAGTCCATAGAACTTAGGAAGAACTGAAAAAAGGGATATTTTTGAGGTTGTCTACTTCATTATGATGAGCAATGGGGAAAGGAAAAGCTGGTTGCTTAGGTCTGTTTCTATTTGCATCACTCATGCCTATCTGATGAAGTTCCAAATAAAATGGGTTCTCAATCAGATTCTGATCTTCAGAGGAAGCTTTAGAATTGGCCAGATCTAGAAATGTATCAAAAAAGAGGTGTGGATTTTCTTCTTCTTCATCTTTGGGTAGGTTTTGATACTCAATTATTTGGAATAGATCAAGATTTTTAGGAAGGAATCTCCCACAAGCATCTCTTCTCCTTTCTCTATGCATACGATATCAACTCACTATCAACCGGCTCACACAAAAAAATGGAAAAATAATAGGGGGTCATTACTTTCCTAAATGAGGGGTATACTAAGAAAAACTTCTAGAAACACCACAACAAGAAAAACTATCAATGAATCCAAAGAACATCCTAGTTTAACAACATCCCCAACAAAGATGCCAAAAATGTCAACCTCCTACAATGATTCAACAACTAAGCCTTCACAACTATGATTCAAAGATTGGAAATCTAACATGAATAGCTATTTCAATCATCATAAAGGTGCATTTAAATTATCAACCTAGGGATGTAAACTTGAAATGGGTCAACACTCTATGTGCACTAGGAATCCAAAGTAGCCATATTCATTCTATAGCTAAGAAAGACACAATGATGAAAGGAAATTTCTTGTAAGGAAATAACATAAGTGCCGAGCATCAACCAACAACTATACCAAGTTGAAATGCATGATAGAAATAAAAATATGAGCGAGCAAAAAGGAAACTACTCTGTCTGATTTGGCTGTAGGAATAGTCACATAATGGAATTCTAGTGGCTGCAGGAACATACAGTGTCAAATTGTTAACTAATTACTAAACATAAAATAATAACTAAACTAAAATAAGGTACAGGATAGAATACTCACCAAGTGGTTCCCCTTGGATGAGTATCCCCTAAAACTAATGTAAAATCAGATGCACAAACTTATAACTTCATTTCATTCATTGAAAAACATGAGTACAATCGAGCAACATGACTGTATTACTGAAAAACTTAATAGTGCGAGTACATCATCAGATTGAGCAACCTCCAATTAAAACCTCAGAAGGAGCATCTGAGTCTTATTTATAGAAGCTACCACTAAAACCTAGCAAGGTGGTCAAGTCCAATAGATTCAGAGGACGCCACATTAGGGAAAGTGCAAAAAGTGGAGAGGCGGCTACGCACACACAAAACCTATCAGACATGTTTTCCTTAACATGAATCTGGCATAATAGTAATGCCTATATTTTCTTAACAACAATTAAGACCATTACAAGGTGGTTATTTCTTTGATTTAAATGAGGAATCGCTTGTCGTTGAGAGTCTTCCCTCCATTAAATGACCATCTTGTTGATCGGTATGGTGAATGTCCAGCTAGTGGAATCTTCCCTAACTGCAGGCTTCTAATTATATCTACATGACAATATTAGTACACACAACAACTTCATATTTGTAACTATCTCAAAGTGAAATTCATTAATCACATGCAAAATTAACACAGATAGTTCATATAGCATGTCAATATCATTAAAAATTATGAAAATAAGTTCCTGTCCAAAGTCTATGGTTTTAAGGAAATATCATAAAAAGGTCAACATCCAAGCATTAAAGTCTATGGAAACTGCCGCAAATGGATAGCAAACTCTATCAATAATTAGACCATAAACTAGACTCATCATAAGGTGTGAAATATATGTCAAATATATGTCTAAAGTGAGGTTTTGTGTTGGATAGCATATTCGTTGAAATGATATAATTGGTGTACTAAACATTATTTACTATGTTGTGTATTATAGGGGTGAGACGAGGCAATGGAAATAGATCATTTCATGTCAAATGAGGACACAATGGCTGAAGTGGGACATCAAGTACTCAAATTTTGACTTAACTTATGAAAAAATGATTTGATGGAATTTTGTGATACGTCCATCTTTTTTCATAATATTATTGAAATTTATAATGTATTATCCAATCTTGACATAAATTAATGCATGTTGTTGATTATTTTGATTGAGATTGGAGCATGCAGAGCTTGAGTGTTCAACTAGAAAAAGAGGAAGATATGTACGTGGACATGGACCTAAAATTGTTAAATCATGTAGATGATAGTGGGTGTTTGAGGATATGATAATGGATCTTGCAAACACAACAAATGACTGCACTAAACAAGAGGTTGGTCAGGACTATAGTACATGGGATGAATATTTTGAGAAAATATATGACTAAAGTGAGGTTTTATGTTAAATAGCATATTCGTTGAAATGACATAATTGGTGTAGTAAACATTATTTACTATGTTGTGTAGTATAGGGGCGAGATGAGGCCATGGAAATAGATTGTGTCATATCAAATGAGGATAAAACAGATGAAGCAAGACATCAGATACTCAAATTTTGAATTAACTTAGGAAAAAATGATCTGATGGCATTTTGTGATACGTCCATATTTTTTCACAATATTATTGAAATTTATAATGTATTATCCAATCTTGACATAAATTAATGCATGTTGTTGATTATTTTAGATTGAGATTGGAGAAAATGCAGAGCCTGAGTGTTTAACTAGAAAAAGAAGAATATATGTACATGGTTGTGGACCTAAAACTATTAAATCATGGAAATGATAGTGGGTGGAAGAGGATATGATAATGGATCTTCTAGACACAATAGATGATTGCACTGAGCAAGAGATTGGTTAGGACTATAGTACATGGGATGAATACTTTGAGAAAATTGTTGTTTGTGGATGTTCTGTATGTTGTGGAAATAAATAATTCAAAGAAGAAATTGTACAAAGAAATTACATATATGATGAGCTTCCAGTTGGTAGTATGCCTCCTACAATCGATTCAAATCCAATATGAATTGTGGTAAGGAATTTTCCAATTTGATATAAATAACATTTATACTTCATTTAAACATTATTTTATATTATTTAAATAACTAAATATTTTTCCAATGGATACTTGTAGGATAAATTTCTTGGTTTAAAGTTTCCTGGATCATCGACTTCCAACCTAGAGGGAAATGATCATTTATCAGATGATACATCTAACAAAAATATGTTCTAATATACCAGCTCGAAAGATGAGGAATTGATGAAAACAACTCACAGAACAAGAACCAGTTTAAAGATGCATAATTTGCTTAAAGACAGGGGGAAGGTGGACTACATACCCTATGAGAATGAATGTGATGGAGATGATGACTTGCCCCTGAGTTTGAGATCAATTTAAAAAGAGACATTTGATCGTCGACTATATTGCACTTGGCCTAGTGATCAACAACTATCTAGAGTGTACGAGTTGTTTCAATTTTGGGGATACAACTACATGATACGACCCTCCAATATTCATGGAGAAAATCTAGGCCTATTTATTGTCCAAAATGTACATGTGGGATCTAAACATAGAAACAAATCATAACAAAACACTAGGAAATTAATGCCATATTATGATCCATCATATTACAGTGGTGAATGGAGAAGGCTAGCAGAATATAAGCCTAGCATGTCAACATATGGTCTAAATTTGAATATGTATACACATCATCTCTAATTAGAAAGTGGAAAATAAATTAATAGAGGTCATCTTATGTATATAGATGGGCGTGCATATACACACAGAAATATTATAGGATTTATAAATAGTAGTAAGGGAAGGGACCCTAATGTAAGACCGAATTGTCAATTTGTTGAGGTTATAAATGATAAAGATGGAGATATGGAAAGAGAGGTTGATATATTGATAATGGTTGAGGCTATTAAGGACCTTACCATCGGGGATGAGTTATTGATTGATTACCCCTTCTTAAAACATACTCCCGTGTGAAAGAAAAGGGAAGACCAAGGTCTTCCTAAGGATGTACATAAGGGTAGAAAACCAAAGAATAATAAATGAGTGTGGACTGATGTTTTATAAAATATATTGTCAAAATTGTGTTTTATTTAAATTATTGTATAAAAAAGGTAGTCTATAAAATAATGTTCCATTATTCAATTGATGTATATATGTTCATACAATTTATATTTATATTTTTTAAGCCATATTTGATTATATTTCTTTGAAATTGATACATATATGATTTATCCAATTATTTCCAAACCTTAAATAATGCTTGTGTTTGTTGATATGTAGAAGATGTTGATGAAACACATACTAATACCCATGATCCAATTGGGTTATTAAGATTTGGACGGGATGATCCAAACCATCTTTTAAACCATACCAGGGTGAAAAGAGCAAGTTTGAAGAGATTACTACCACCTGAGAAATTTGAAGAGCTGATGAGATCTGCATACACTTATGAGATGCCACCTAGCCTTAATGATGATGCTCATGATAGTTAAAATGTAGAGCATGAAGAAGGATTGAATGGAATGCTTGCAGGTTTCTTAAGGGATGGAAACAATGATGAAAATAATGATCATATGGCTGACAATAATGATGATAAAAGGGGTAATTACCACCAATGTAATGTTGATGATAACAACCTAAAAGAATCCATCAAGCAAGTAGCAAAGACACCAGTGTTAAAATCAGGTGCAAGTAGAACCTCACAACTGGCATACACATTAATATTATTTGAAATCAAGTCACTATTCAGTTGGTCAGACAAAGGATTCACTACCCTACTGAAGTGAGTTGAAATATATTTCTTACTTTCCATTGTCAATTAGTGTACACAATTCATAAACATTCATCGACTTCATTTATATTTCTTTAAGGGGATTTTAAAACCATATATTGTATATAGAGAGTCCTAGTATATATTGACATATCAAACATGTTCATCATAAGTCAAACATTCAATTGATTTAATCTCTGGCAATCTTATAGGGCACTAAAAACTAAAATATTCCCTGAAGAGAATGTGTTTCCATCAACTTGCAGAGAGGCGTGTCTATTGTTGGTTGACTTGGGGATTGAATATAAGAAAATTCATTCATGTAAAAATGATTGTATTTTATACAGAGATGAATATAAGAACAAGGTAGAATGCCCTATATGCAAAGAGAAGAGATATCATATAGATGTACAAGGTCCTACAGTTCCAAAGAAGGTTTTATGTCACATGCCAATTATACCTAGACTTCAAAGAATGTTTCATTGTAAGTCACTTGCACAATTGATGGACTAGCATGCAAAGAACATGAGTAAAGATGGATTCATGGGAATTTCGACCGACTCCAAAGTAATGAAACACTTAAAAAATGCCCAAAAAAATTCAAAGATGAACCCCGTAGTATTAGGTTTGGTCTTGTAGTTGATGGAGTGTGCCCATTCTCTTTCCTGAGCTCAAATTATAGTGTTTGGCTAGTCAGATTGATAGTATACAATTTTCCCCCATGGATGAGTGTTAGAAAGGGGCACCTTATGTTGACTCTCATTGTTCAGGAAAACATCAAGTTAAAAACATGGATGTTTATCTTGCGCCTTTTATTGATGAGATGCAACTGCTATGGAAAGGCATAAGAATGTATGAAATATCACGTCCTCCATCAAATAGGTACTTCATGTTGTATGGTGTACTATGCTAGACTATTCATGATTTCCCAGGACTTGGTGTTTGTTCTGGTAAGATAAAATATTTAAGTATTTACACTCATAATTTATTTTCATCCCAACTTTCATACTTAGTTTTATACTATTTTTTTGATGTTATTAACATTACTTGTTGAATTGTAGGGCTTCAAACAAAGGGGATATTTGCATGTCCAAGATGTGAAAAATAATTTCAAGGGCGGTATTCTAAAGATCTATATAGATTTATTTACGCAAACAATAAGGTTTTTCTACCACTAGATCATAGGTTTAGAAATCACCAAAAGAATCAATTTCATGGAAAAGTTAAAAATAGAGGCCCTCCCATGATTATGGGTCTAGGTGATTGGATTAAGAAGTATGAAGATTCTTAATTGAAAGCTTGAGAGGATTTTTTGATCGGGGTGATTCAATTCAAGAACCAGAACAAGTTGTAGTTCATATGCCAGAAGGAATGAAAAGGAAATCCATATTTTATGAGCTCCCTTACTGGAAGGATCTATTAATATATCACCTATTAGATCCAATGCACATATACAAAAATGTCCTAGATTCTATATTTCAACATATATCAGGAAAAGAGAAGGACACCTTGTCTTCGAGGAGAGATATTGCTCTTTCATGTACCAAATTTGATAGAAAAATTTGTGGCCAAGCAAGGAAAATGAAACATATGTAGGAGCTCCATGGATTTAAAAAAAAATAGCTAGACCAACTAGAAAATTTCATCCATTCAATAAGGACACCTACTGGTTATGGGTCATCATTGGCTAAAGATTTTATAGTTCATGGACATATCACAGGATTTAAAACACATGATTTTCATAATTTTATGAAGGTATTATATATCATCATTTAACATTTATTGGTAACATTGATTAAGTACTAAATATATTTTGATATTTTGTTGTGTGAGAAAAAAATACTAATGACCTTTTCATAAATGTGTTTGATAGCATATCATGCCATTGGAATTTAGGGTGGATTCCTATCTTAGAGTTGACTTAAGGAATGCCATAAGTCAATTTTCAACATTTACAAGGTATGTGGTTATATGAAATGTTCATGTGTGAGAGACATAAAGATATTATATTACATTTTAATTTTTGACTAAAGGTTCATACTAATTTACTTTTCTTATATTAGGTGGGTGACCTCTAAGGAGATCCATGAATGTGAAGTGCCAAAGTGGAAGAAGGAAATTGCAAAAAATGTATGTGTATTTGAGAAGGAGATCCCTACAAGTTTCATGGACCTACAAGTCCATTTACTTATACACCTAGTCAATGATATTGAATTGGTGGGTGTCGTATCAATGAGGTGGATGTTTTTCTTTGAGAGGTATATGCAAACTCTTAAAATATATGTCTGACAAAAGAAACATCCAGAGGGTTGCATGGCTGAAGGGTATGCATTGAATGAAGAATTTTTCTTCCCGTGTGAATTCCTTGGTAAGGATTTTGAAGATGGGCCACACATCTGGAATGAAGAACAAGTATCATATATTATTGATGGAGAAAAACCACAATATAATGGTGTTGAAGTACAAATTAGTAAGTAAATTCATGATGAATGTGGTTTTTCTTGCAAGCATTAATTTACTCTATAATTTATTTGTCAAATTAATAACATGACATTTGGAGTTTGAAATAAACATGTTGACATGTAATAGGTGTAGACAAAAGTTCTATACTCGACAAGTTCATTCTATACCACATGGAATTTATGAAGAAATGGATTGATCTGTATGATAAAAAGAGAAGAAGTGTTCGAAGCAAGGAGACAGTTTAAGAGATCGAACCCAAAGAATACTCCGCTTCCCACTGATCTGCTTGGGGAATGGGGCAAAGATTGCACACTAGAATAGGTTACTAAACAAATTCAAAATCAAATAGAAGATGCAAGTATAGATTCAGATATAATAGAAGATGAAATCAACATGTATAGAGGACGTGAAAGAAAGGTACAATTGGAATTTTACAAAATGTTGTTGCATTACAGTTTTGACACTATTAATTATTTTAATATTTGTCATTATATTTGTTTTCACTGGAAAAAATGGTCTTTCACAGGTGAGGCAATATCCAACAATGTGGGCATATGGTCGACATTATCATGTAGAAAGTGTAGATGTAAAGAGATGATCCTTTGATTGTGGCATCATGGTTGAATTCAAGAAATCTAGTCAATCAAGCTCAAAAGATAAGAATATAATTGAAGGGAATCTACAATACGTTGGGAAAATACACGAAATTATTGAGTTGGATTACTGCTCTTTTAAATGTTGTATTTTTAAGTGTAGATGGTATGAATAATTTGAGAGGACATAGAGACATGATACCCATAGTGGATTATTTTCTATAGATTCACCATGCTTCCTACTGAAGGATAAGGAGCCTTATGTTCTACCAATTCATTGTGAGTGGGTATTTCTTTAAATCAAATAAGAAGTGGTAGTGATCATTATTCTATTAATTCATAGCTTATTACGAATATATACATGTGTTTATTAATTAATAAAATTGTTATAACATACGTCTAATATATGTATGTCGTTCATGTCTAGGTATTTTTCCATGAAGATATTTTGGACCCGAAATGGATATTTTTCATACTTTATGATCCAAGATTAAGCCATGTATTTGATGATGCATTAGTGGATACTGAGAAAAACAATGATGGCCAAGAAAATGAGAGATATGGATTAGAGAACATCGAAGAAATTGACATCCATGATGATGTTGAAGATGGTTATGTTCAGGAACAAGAAGACAACAATCTTGAGTTAGATGATGTTATGGATGATGTTATGACCATGTGTTTATATACATGTGTTTATTAATTAATAAAATTGTTATAACATATGTCTAATATATGTATGTCGTTCATGTCTAGGTATTTTTCCATGAAGATATTTTGGACCCAAAATGGATATTTTTCATTCATTATGATCCAAGATTAAGCCATGTATTTGATGATGCATTAGTGGATACTGAGAAAAAAAATGATGGCCAAGAAAATGAGAGATATGGATTAGAGAACATCGAAGAAATTGACATCCATGATGATGTTGAAGATGGTTATGTTCAGGAACAAGAAGACAACAATCTCGAGTTAGATGATGTTATGGAAGACAACAATATGGATGGTATAGAAAATGATGATCCAAATACATTTGGTAACAATATAGATTGTCTACAGTCAAATTTCAATGATGATGAAGATGATGCAGATCAAGATGAGGATGATGATAATATTAATTAATTGAAAGAACATATGAACATTGACAATGATACATTGGATGACATTGTAGCAGACAATAATGTTAATGACCAAGACTTCTAAATTTTCAGAATTATTTGCAATCCATGTTTAAAAAAGGATGATTCTTATGGCCTAAACTTTGAAATGCTTCAGTAATATTATTTGTGTCGATACAAATTACCTATTGCAATATCCTTAAATTATTCAATCTTTGGTATGAATTGTTGGCAAAAAAAAAAAGGATTACTTGGATGCTTCTTCCATTCATTTTGTATCAACATATGTTCGTGAAGACACAAAAGTTAATAAAATATTAATGCACGTAACTCACAATTATTTAAATAAGCAACTTTGTTAACTTTATTATTTTTAAATAGTCCCATTTTTATGTTGAACATGTAACAAGGCAAAATAAGCTCAATTTTTTAAAAAAAATAGCAGCTCTACCAACATCCACAATAAATGCTTTACTGTATCAGCATATTCATTCACATAAGCACAGTATTGAGGATCAATAACTAATATTCATTCAAATATAAGAAGAAATAAGTATGACAAACATAAGAAAAATATAGAATGATAACACAATCATGGAGAATCTTTGATAATAAGATTTTCTCCATTATATTGCTTTAATTGATATTATAGTGCTCTTCTTTAATAATCCTAGTGTTATCCCCTCAAGTTATTGTGGAAGTATGAAAGGAATTTTAATTCTTAAGTTGAAAGAAACCAATCAAAAAAATTTCTCTAAAAGGATTTTTAATCCTTAATAGGAGCCAATTAAAGTAAATTATTTGAAAGGAATTTAATTGACACCTAACCAGAAACCAATCAAAGCATCCACACAATAACAACAAATGTGCCCTAATAAGTCTTGCATAATTAAATAACTTGAAAAGATCACTTTGGAGACATCAAAGCAATAAATAAGCATGAAAAATTGACACAAAAATTGAACACTGCAAATGTATTATGAATTATAATCAGTCATCTCCATTATATTTCCTTTTAAATAATATGCATTATAAAAAATAGTTATGATGTTTAATGATAAATAGTTAATTAACATAAATGAAAACATAACACTTCAACACATGAATGCATTGATCCGTTAATCTTCCAGAAGGTGCCCGTGACCACTTAAGATCTGTTCAAGGCTCCTAATCCATGATAATGCACCACCTTCAGAGTGTATCTTCCTTATGATGCTGACTAGTCTTTAAGCTCCAATGGTTGCCCCTATGTATTTGTTGCATCTCTGGTTTGGTTGATGAACAAGTTGATGGCAGAGAGATGACGAGTGTATTCCTCCTCAACATAAGTTTCCATGTTGGAAATTGCACCCTTCATATCATATTCCACATACATCATCTTTTCAAGTTGTTTATGTGTATTTTGTAACACCATATCTTCATTGTTTATTTCTTGCAATGCATTAGGTAGATACATGGCAAGGTCATCCTTCCAATCATCTTGCTCCCTAAGATTTCCAAGACTATCATGGAGTATAGGATGCAGTTCAAAATAGTCAATTTCCTCTTTGAGCCTATTGTGGTACTTGTTGTGTGATTCCACCAGCTTATTGTATGTCTCCAATGTATGACCTTTCATGGCTTTCTCATTTAGGAGATCATCCATTTTGTCAATCATCCATCCTTGCAATATTACATTCTCCACAAGTGTTGTGTGTGTTTTTTTAAAGAATTTCAAATATTCATCAGCATGATCCATCATCCTATTGAATCTTTCTTTGATTATCTCAGACACAACATTATATTTAGTGGTTTTTATTCCTATTTCCAGCTCCTTGCATTTCTCTTGAGACTTCTGATGATAGTGTTTCTAGTAAGCTACATCTACTAATGCATCCAATATTGTTTTGTCACTCTCTATCCATGGGGAATATAATTCTGATCTGGAAGAGGAAGATGTTTTATCTCTGTGACTAGCCACCTCCTTAATTTATTATTTTCTTTTATCAGTTTTTCAATCTGTGCCATAGTGAATTTTGTAACATTTATGTTTAGCTCAACTATTTCAATGGGGTTAGTGACCCCTACCATGTGGACCAAAATATGTCCAAACACTTGGTTTGGATTACTAATGACAACAAGACTTTTATCTTGAGGATACAATGGAAAAATTAGTAGGGTAGCTTCATCTGGTTTGTACCCTAATCCTGAGTATATTTTATCACTTGCCTCTTTCATTAGATGCATTTTTTTGTCTCCTCTTTTCCTAAAACTATCGAACACTATTGCAGAGCTGATATCCCATCCTGGTAAGATTAGTACCCCAACCTCTTGAAGTAATTATTTTCCCCTTTCAGAGGTGATAGATTCTAACTCTTTGGCTATTTATTTTCTCAACTCTTCGAAGGCGGATACCTCCTACTTAGGAGTGATATCCTTCATCCTCTTTCTTAGAATTCTACCTTTATGCTCATAAACAAATGATTTAAATTCATAATTCTTGACAAAATCACTATCAGAAATAAATTATTGCCCAACCTTGACTCTCATGTCATCAGATAGTTCATCTGATGCTTCAAATTTGACAATGTTTCATTCTAGAGGTGGATCATAATGTATAACTATAGGGGCGCTTATCTATTCGACCTCATCCTCCTCCTCATCACTCTCTTCTTCACCTTCTTCACTCATGGTTGTATCTACAGAGAAGTTCTTTTCTGGAGTGGGCTGCAAGGGTATGTAATCAAGAGGCTCTATGTCCTCAGCCTGTATTCCTAAATAAGTTGCCTGAGGTGCTTCAAAGACATCTAGGGGTACATCTTTTATTAGCTCATCAACTTGAGTGATGAGATTCTAAATTCTTTCCAAAGGATCATGTACTTCATTAAATGCCCCTAAACAAGATGAGACATTTCTTTTCTTCCAGGTCTCAACAACCACAACTTTGTTATATGCAATCATCCTATCTTTTGTTGAGGCCTCATCATAATTTCTTATTACATCATCAATAGATAATTTGTGTTCATACCCTGATATTCCTTGTGACAATTTTTCCTTGTGAATAAAACCCTCTGTATCAAAATTCTTTCTTTCATTACCCAACGGTAAATTGTATTTTTCCAATTTTGTATCAATTTATTCATACCCTTCACTGGTGACTACTGTAAAATCTCCAAAGCACAAAGTACTAGGCATGATAGACTACTTATTGTATCTCTTAAGATGTTTTGCATCATATTTAGCCAATTGTCTCACAATTTCCAAATAGGCTATTTTGTTTGAAACTATTTTTGGCAGTAGATGTGAGGCTCCTTCAAACCCATAGACTCTAATCACAGTGCAATCAGGAAATGAATACCAATCCCCCTAGTTATGATTTATTTTTTTCCTAGGGTCATTTTCCTTTGGTCTCAAGAATTTCTATATTTCAATGGACAGGTTATAATTACATGGATGTCCCAATAATTTAAACAATGGCTTGACAAAATATTCCTTAAAGTATAGATAGTGTGATCTACCATATATGCTATCCCATATGGAAGTCCACATTTGTATAGGTTTATAATTCCCACTTTCATCTACATCTCTTATCCTTAATTATTCTCCCCAAAACCTTCTAACTTTTCCTTCATGTAGAAGAAAATGCATAAACAAAGAGTAATGTTTGAAATCATGAATGCTATCACTGTTGCTTTTGATCCTTCCCATTCCCTGGTTCAAAGCATTGGCTAAATAACTAGCATAGTCAAATGGTCTGACATCTTTGATTTGTATGTCTATAGCCATGACCATTGGGGCAATTGATATGATGGGTGGGACCTCTACTCCGAACACTTATCTAGCTGAATAATATGTATATTGAAAATATTCTTCAAAAAAATCCTCATGAAATGGAGGGTTTTCATTACTAGAAAACCTTATGAGCTAGATACCTTCATCCCTGGGCCTGTGTAGTGGTAGCTTCCATCTTTTATAGCTTGTGTCCATGTAATGGTACTATGTTAGAAGGTATTTGATTGTAAATGATAAATTCAGAGAACATCCCAATTGAAATACATTAGATATAAGATCTTTGGAGATAATAAGAATGTCAGACCCATTGTGTGATTGAATAGATCTTCTTTTAGGGTCATATTTGTTGGCTAGAGGTTTAACCAACTCTGTATTAACAAACACATTGGGTACCACTAATCTTCCTAGGTTTAATCTCCATGGGTTGCAGACTGGTTGAAACCTCTACTGTTTCCTATAATGGTATATGAATAGCTCATATCCCCGCCATGGTGTCCACACGTCTCCTAAACCTTTGTGCTTGTCCCATAACTTATCCATGGAAGGATTTTTCAGTGCACTCCTTTTAGGTCTCGACCCTGACCCCGGGCATTTGTTAATTAACTCCTGGTTTAGAAGTCTCTTCTCTTTTTTTTTGTTTCTTAATTTTTGCCATTTTTGAGCTTTCTTCCATTGTTCAATTTTCTTATAAGTCTTTATAGAAGAAAATTCTTAGTCAGTTTTTGTATACTTACTTGGATTCACTTTCAATGGTTCTGAGTTGTGTAGTAATGGCAAATTCCCAACCTCCTTTCTTCTTCTCCCATGTATAGCGGATCCTTTTCAGGTCTTAATGAAAAGATGCGATTAAATTGAGGTATAATTCACTCAGCTCTAGCTCATAAACGCTCCACTTTCTATCAATCTTGACATCAAGTAGATCATTTATTTTGAATATCTTAATGATATCAATGAGATATCACATTAGTTGAAAAAAATCATCATCGTTGCATCGACAAGACCATGATTGCATTTTCACCGATAACCACTTTATTCATTGATGAAATCCTTCTTTTTGGGGTATCAGTGAGACGCCAAATAATGTCTCCCCGATGTGCACTAGTTCCTTTGTTATCCTTCCTTAACATGTACTTGATGGTTCATGGTCTTATTGGGTCATCAGGGAGACCCTTGTTAGCCTTCCACCAATAAGTGTCACTTCCTCCGATGCCTTCATCCTTTTATTGTTGCATCAGGGGAGCCAAAATTTATGTTGGCCCAATAGCCTTCTATTTCCTCAATATAGTTTCACCACATGTTGAACTTTGTTACTATGTAATGTATCACTCCATCAGTGGGACATTGTGTTCCCTTCCGCCGATATGTTCTAGTGCTACTGATATTATTTATTTAATATGTTCTAGTCCCTAAGATATGCACATAGGACCAATCAATCATGAATTCAACCAAAAAAATTATCTAAGAAACAATTTTAAATAAAATTTATAAAAAACTCATAAAAAATAATATTAATCAAATTGTGTTATCTCATTTGTTATGCATTACTTTTTTTTTTGATTCGTTATAAGCAACATAGCTACATGCATTATATTGAGTACTGCAAAAAATTACATCCTTTTAGCCTAGCTAGTAATTAACTTGGGAAAATTCGAATGGCACTGAGTGCCCACGACCACTCTTACAAAAATCCAAAATTAACAAGATCCGCCATAGGATGTGGGTTTGATAACGAGCCAAAAAAGTCTATACTGATTCAAAAAACTAGACAAAACACCCAACAACCACCCCAACTGATACCATCCTTCATTCTTCTTCATCATAGAATCTGGTGGATTCCACCAAGTTTGCAAACACATGAAACCATTCCAAGCCTTTTGTTTCATTCAATCCCAGTCGTCTACATAGGAAGTTGTAGCCAACTATTTCCCATCTCCTGTGGCACTCCAAACCTTTAGCTCTCACGTCCATGATGAAGGGATTCCACTCCACCTCTACACCTTGTAGAAACATTTTGTCAATGTCATCCGATAATGGAACTCCAACTCCCAGTTGTGCCACCACCACCACATCCACATCATCGAGCGAAATTTCTGCCTTGAAGACCATCCTGAGTAGGATTAAGCACCTCAGTTTTGATAGGTTTAGATCTAGCAATGATGCCAAAAAATGAGAGGCAATGTTTGAATTTTCCCTTATCCGGTTATTGGAGAAGCATAACTTCTTACCAATCACCATTTGCATGGCTTCCAGAAACAAGATGTCTTTGTTCAAACATATCTTCTTGAGCCTTTGATCCATTATGAAGCCTAAGAAAGCGGATTGGTTTTTTGAGTAGTGTAACTTAATCGGAGTGTCCATTTTTTAGGCCATCTGCTTGATTCTTGATGCTTCATCGCTTGATATATGCGCTTGGCTTTGCAGTGATCAAAAAGCCATCTAAGCCCATTAATTATTTTTTCCTCTTAATTTCATACGAATCCCTTGAGGTGGCATTTAATTTCCTTTTGGGGAATTATACTTCCGCCACCCTTCTTAGTTTGATGCCACCCTACTAAGTGGTGCCTGAGCACCAAGTTGCTTTCAAGCCTCCATGAAGCCATTTGTAAATAGTTTCTCTATTTTGTGTATTGGGTCTTATAATAAGGTTTATCAAACCATTTCATAGGTGTTTGATTCTTAGTAATTCATATTGGAATTCATTTTTCAAATAATGTTTAAAGTTGTTCCATATTGTAAAAATTGTAAAAGTTGCTCAAAAAGTTGTCAAGCAACTTGTCAAAAATGTCATTAAGGTGTTTTGTCAAAAAACTAGTTAAAAGGTGGTTGAAGATAGTTTTTTTTTGTTGGAAATGTATAAGTACACCCTCCAAAACTTGAATTAGGAGGTTGGAGACATTACTTTTGAAGTTTGAAGAATGACAACCTCAAGTTTTGTATGCATTTTCTGATTTTTAGATTGTTTTCAGGTTGAAGTTGTTCTTTGTACAGCCTGATATGGACTCAAATAATGGATTATCATATATGGATGGAAAGATGTCTATTTCTAGTTTCCAATTCTTTTTGTCTCATTGAATTTTCTTGAGTTTTGTGGAAGATATGATTATTTTGGTGAGGGCAGGTTTGAACACTGCCTAGGGTTTGCAATTTTGGGAAAAATGCAATAACTTTATTTTACACCAACTCTTATTAATAAAATCTGAGACCTATATTTTTCTCGGCTCTGGTTCATTAATTTTCCACTTTCTCTCAATCTTTTCATCAGGGAGAACATTTAATTTGAATATCTCCTCGATATCTCGTGCTGTCAAATCACTCAAAAGAAATCATTATCGTTGTATTGGTGGAACCATGATTTTACTCTAGCCGATATCCATATTTCCCATCGAAGTGAATGAATGTCACTATTTTTCCTTGGAGGCATCAGCGAGATATCAGATGATGTCTCTCTGATACCCCTTAGTCTCTCCAATATTGTACCTTATTCATTTAATTATTCACTTATGACATTCTTTATGTTATCGGTTCATCGGTGCAACTTTGTTTATATTCTGCAGATAGCAACCGTTCCTCCCGATACCCTTTTCTTTTGTTAGTTCATTGTTGTATTGGGGAAACTATGATTTTTGTCAGCTTGATAGGTTTGTGTCTCACTGATACCATTGTGTAATGTATTAATAACTATCTTCATCATGCCACTATATCGGTCCATCGGTGAGACAACGTGTCATCTTTCCCTGATATACTTTGGTGTCTCCGATATGCTTTGCTCGGGCTATCGGGGAGACAACAAGATGTGTTTTGGCGATATTTGCTTCTTACTTCAATGAATCTCATTCTGGCACTACACTCAATGCTAAAATCGATGATAGACTAGGTGAGCTAAAGAACACTACAAAATAGGTGTTAAATTAGGTGCTATTATCAGCACTACACTCAGAGCTAAACTCAGTGAAAAATCAACGCTAAATTTGGCATTGAACTTGGCATCAAATCCGACGTTAAACATGGCGTAATAGTCGGTGCTACTTTGCGCTAAATTTAGCACCTGCTTGTTCTGGCTGACGCAATAAACACTAAAAATAGTGCCAACTATTTCACAAAATTGGAGAAAAATACATTGAAATAGTGGGTGGAAGCAAAAAAGGGAGCTAATCATAGGGATTTGTTGTAGTGTGTGTATTGTTGAACTCAAGGTCTATGCCATCTCCATAAATTTTAGCACCAATGCAAAAGATGATGCATTCTCATCAATTTCCGTCTAATAGGATCATTGTAGGGCCTCGACAAGATCAAGGGAACCTATCTAGTTAGTTTGAATTCTTCTACTTTGGCCTTTTGGTTTTTGACCTCTTGTTTTTGAGATTCCAATCCCTTATTTCTACCTTCTCTCTTAGCCTATTGATTATTTTAGCCTAGGTTTCTACTTAAATTTGTGGCTTTATTAGTTCATAATTTTGATTAGAGGCCTTTTGGTTTTTGACCTCTTATTTTGATGCTTCCAACCTACTTTCTAGGTCAATCCAATTCTCTCTTAGCCCTTTGATTATTTGCACCTAGGTGTTTACTTACTTTTTTAGCTTTGTTAGTTTATAGTTTTGATTAGAGGCCTTTTTCTTCAATGAACTAATATCCATGATCTTGACACTTGCATTTTCCATTTCTTGGCTCAAATCTACCTTAAGGTTTTCCACTTTATTTGATAATTAATTTGTGTTTTTGATTATAGGTAAAGCAGGTTTTGAAGGAACCCTGAAACCCTTTACAAAAAAGAGTGCTTACAAACAAAGAAGCCAAATACGAGAAAAAAATAGAAAAAACCAACCAAACATCATGACAAAACCAACCACCAACTATAGATTTTTCAAAATATTTGTAGCTTCCAAATTAATATCAATAATATTTTGATGCATATCCATGACCTCAGCTATCTCCTCAATAGGAACCACTGCATTCTTCTTGGTTTTATTGTGATTTTGAGTGCATGGACCCTTCTCACCGATCCCATCTTTCAAAGCACTAGGGAGATCCATCATGCCACCAGCAAATTGTTTCACACTAGACGAGTCTCCAATCCATTGTCTCACTTTATCATTAAGAAATTGAAGCCCCTCAACTTAATTCAAGATAGAAGTGTTACTAACATTGACAACCTTTTCTAGGTTCTGGTAGGCTCTATCCATCTTGTCTTCCAACACCAAAATTCTGAATTCAAAGTATTTTTTCATCTTCAACATTTCATTAGTTACAATCTTAAGGGCATCAAACAACTGGTTCACTTGATCCTAGATGTAAGAATCCTTAGGAGAAGGGGAAACCCAAAAAATATTGACAAGAGAATGAAACTTCACATTAGTTAGGATCATTTCATCGAATTCCCACTTAAAAAGTTTGAAGAAAAATAAGGAACCCTCTCTATGAATTCCTAACACATTGAGCAATTCCTCTTTGTTGTAGTTAAAATTATCCCTGTCATCTTCCAGATCCTTTGGGGTAACCCTATTATCCTTCTTATTCTGCAACACACCCTTCTCCTTATTACCACCACTAGGGACTTTGATTCTATGTAAGGACTGCTCAATCTTATCAGCCACATTAACACCCTAATCCCACACCTTCTCGATTACATGCCCAACATCAACCTGTCGAGTTTCAATATTGGGATTATCAACATGATCCGCACTGACAATATCATCTTGGAGCAAGCAAAATTTTCCTTTAGCCTTTTTTTGAGAACTCCCTTCCTTCAAGCACAACATCCTTTTCCTACCTGACATAGGGGACTCCACTTCCTCATTCCCATTGATATTATCCTCCACCTTCTTCTTGCTAAGAGAAATATCAGCTCCCTTCAATTTCATATTCTTAGCAATAGGGACAAGGAACTTTCCTAATTTAACCTTCTAGGTGTCATTGAAGAAATATTCAGAACCCTCCACCTCCTCACTACTAGTACAACAATCTTCAGACTTAGAGGGCTTATAATATTTAGCCTTATTTTTATGCTTCCCCTCAAAAGACTCAAGAGGCTTCGACAAAACCTCCATAGAGGCTTTTGACCCAACACCAAACTGCTTAGAGCCAAGTCCCATCTCAGAACCAATATCATACTAAAAAACAACCTTATTTTGGCGACCTTTAGAAATATTCTTGGTCTCATCAAGATAGAATAAGACTTAGTGTATTCCATAATTAGGAGAATTAATCCCTCATGAAGGACATGGTTCTTAGGGTTCTGTTTATGATCCTTTATACAATTCTCCAGAGAGGCAAGAAAATAAAAGGGGAAATAAACCTTTTTCTTATTCCTAAAGTGATTCAACAAAACAAAATGGTAGCCAACAAGAATAGAGAAGTGACTATCAAGAGTAAAATACCTCATGATTTCAATGCCCACATCACCCTAGATAACCTTGATAGAACTGTGAGAAAATACACTACATTTCACCTTATCCAGTTGACTCCTTTCATCATCCTTAAAGAATATGGCCATGGAAACACTGGAATCTTTATTGTCCCTATAAAATTTCCTGCCCTCAATGGCCAAACCAGTGATATTACCAATGAATTATTCAATTATGGGGAATTCCATCCTAAACACCATCAAGACTCTACTTTTCTATCCCTTCACAAAATATTGTGACAACTTAGGGTTGAATCTATGAAGTCTTTCAATAAGGGGAGTAACACCCCCAGATTATAGCAGTGCCCAAACCTTCTTGCTACCTTGGAAGAGTCACAAGAAATCATCTCAACATGATTCCTCTCTCCTCCTATGGAGACAACAAAGACAAACGACAACATCTTTGAATATTTGTAGAGAAACTTCAAATATTTATAGAGGACGAAAAATAGAAGAAGCCTCAAGAAAAAGAAGATTTTACAATCACCCACAATTTGTGTGGGAAAACCAAAGTGACAAGAGGAAATAATTACTCTTGAATGCAAATATTTATGGAACTTTTCCGCATCATTGAAATGCAAGGTTAAGCCAGATACAAAATCACATGTGGATTAAAAAACCACATGAAAATGAACATAGAATTTAAAAAAATCATTAAGGGTACACCTCCTCAAACAGTTTGAATATCATGATTGAAAATTGGTTGGACGTCGATGGGGAGGGGGTCATTCTCTTCCCAAACTTTATATTCATTGACCCCATAATTGGAAAATTTATCAGTTAAACAATTACCCTCCCTAAAAATATGGGATATGAAACATTGATCAAAAGAATTCAAAATAGCCAAATCATCAAGGATAATAGATTCAATAGACCAAGGAGTATAATTTTTAAGGTTATTGATAATATTAAAGGAATCACCTTCAATCCAAACCTTTCTAAATCCTTTAGACTAAGCCAAATTTTGACTATGGTAATAATTCATTTGTGTTATGTACCCAAGGATATAATATTATATTGTATTTATATGGATGATGATGTTGGCATGTGGCACACATCCCTTAAGTTAGTTATATTGAGTCATGGGAATAACTTGTGTAATTAATTATCCCAGGAGTTGAATAGTCCTTCATTAGGATTACCCCTCCATTGTATTATTAGGATGAGGTATATATAAAGAAAGTGATTATCATTGTAGGATACATGTGAAGAATGATATTGTAATTGAGATCTCTTAGAGATATATTGTGGAGTGACTTCTTCCATAAGGATTATTGTATGGTGTTACCCTACCTCAAGGGTTCACTCTATTTTGACATATATTGGATATAGGGAATATTGGCCCACACACATCTCTACTATTGTGTGAGATTTATATTATGAATCAAATTATTTCCATTATTATATGTTTGAATCTTATCAGGTGGTATCAAAGCATCGATTTGAGAAAAAGTGGATGAAACCCTAGTTTTTGAAGAGTTTCCTATAATTTTCAAATGACTACGAAATTTTCAGCAATTATTTTATTGAAGATGACAAATAATATACGGAAGCTACAGTCCAAAAATCAGATTATTATCATCAATATTGTGTGAGTTATTGCAAATTTTTATATATAAATTCACCTTCTAGGCCACAAATCAAGGTATTTTTATGATTTTTACATTTCTAGAAAGGGCATCAAAGTTCATTAGGGGTCTATTAATTTAATTTTTTAATTTGAGTCTGAATTCATCATGTATTAATCATATCAAATTTGGGTCAATTGAATATGATATAATGGCTATCTATTGAAAGTATTTTTTCTCAATCACTAGTTTCAATGGAGATTATTACTTTTGATGAAAGTGAAAATACATTATACTGGTGGTACAAATATAAAAGATCTCTTGGAAAATATGTAGTATAAAAAATATACTTTCGTTGTTGTTTAAGAGGTGAAGCTAAACAATGGTATGAACAATTTGATGAGGATATTTCTTCCTTGGATGAACTAGAACAAGATTTATTAGATAGATGGCCTCCAAAAGAAGAAGAGGATGAAAAAATAAAGAAGAAGAGGAAGAAGAGGAGGAAGAAAATAAAGAAGAGGAGGAAGAAAATGAAGAAGAGAAGAAAGCAAATAAAGAAAAGGGAGAAGAGTGCAAGAACAAAATAAAGAAGAAAAGGAAGAAGAGGAGGAAGAAAATGAAGAAGATAAGGATGAAGAAGAAAAAGAAGATGGAGAAGTAGAAGGAGAAGGATAAAACTTAAAATAACAAGGAGATGATATTGGTACATGCACTTTAGTACCAAGGAAGGAAGATTCAATCCTTCAATTTCATGGGTGCATTGAAAAGGAAAAGGTTATTGTCTATATAAACCTTAACAAAAAATAAAACTTCATCAACATGGAACTATCCAAGAAGCTACATGTACAATAAAATAATATAAAGGATAATCAAATATTAGGCATGGATATTCAAAATTATGAATATTTAAAGCTCTTTATGGATAAGTATGTTTTGAATTCAAAATTTCATGCTTTGGATATGGATGGGTTGGATATTGTTCTTGGTTATCCTTGGTTAGAATATTTAGGAAAAATAAATATCAATGTGCAAAATAAGATCTTTGGTATAGAAGGTGTGTGTAGGAAAATGTACACCTTTACATTTTCACACTATGTTTGGGTCCCCTAATTTAAATGGACATAATTAAGCCTCTAATTGACCCAAAATTGCATTTACAAGCCTAATTAATTGAAATTTCTGAAAGGGGAATTAATATTTAATTAATGCAATTATCATTCTTAACACCCTGAAACAAATAGGTTGTGGAAATTTAGTTCAGGTAACATTCACCCTTGGGCGAATGGGTCACCTTTAATTTATAAATTCAAATTTAAAATGTGGTTTTGACGACATTTTTATGATCCCAAATTCAATTTCAAATGTTGGCTTGTAATGCTTAAATTTTGGGAAATTAGAAAATTACATATAAAAGAAAGGTTATTTTATCAATTAAAATCCTAGAAATTCATGAGAGAAAAAAGTATAGCTAGGATTATTATCAAAGGTGTTCAATAGAATATTTCTTCATCATTTGTTGTAGCATTGAAGATCTCAAGCATCATGTCAAAGTTATTTGGATTCATGGATGTTTTTGGAGCTAACATTGTGATGTAGGTTTCAAGCATTCCAATCAAATTTCAAGCATTGATATCACATCATCAATCAAGTCATTTCATGCAAGATCAAGACCTTGGAGAGATTTACTAAGTTTTATTCCTTCAAGGGTTTCACTGTGACAGTTCTAGATGCTCATGTGCAACTTTCAAAGATAGGTTTTTAATATCTTCCCGTCATCCAATTTGCATAAAATTGACTATTTCCGATAGCTCTATGCTTCATCTACATAGATAAGGTCTTAGATGATAGATTTGCAGTCATTTATTATTATTTTTTTATCTCCCAAAAGTGTTGTTTTGAAATATTTACCCCATCCATAGACAAAGGAAATTGCTAGATCTTCCATATAATTGACTCACCTAAGGACTGAAAGTTAACTCTATCTTGGATAATTTCATTTCTTGAATGAAACAGAAGAAATATAGGTTCATCACACCCCCTTTTTCCCTTTCTATTTATAGTAAATTGGTAATAAACCCCCATTTTTCTATGTTTTGGTGAACCTATGCTCTTTTCTATATTTCATTATGTTGAACTTGACATTTTGAACATTCTAATTTTTATTTGGAGATCATTCAAACCCTAGATCTAGGATTTGCATTAGTTTAAGTTATCATTTTAATTAGGGTTTCTAAATTTAGCATGAATTCACATTACATTTAGGGTTTTAAATGTGCATTTTGCATTACTTAAAATCTGAAAAATATAATTTTTTTGCATAATGTTCTATTTATTTTACATAGTACTTTCATATTAGTGTACTTTTCATCATTCACATTCAAAAATTGAGTCAAAATTACATTTCAAAAAGTGTCATATATCATTTGTCATTAAAATCACTTGCATTAGGTCATTAAAATTTGGAAAAATATGCTACAGAAGCTGTGGTTTAAAATATGGAACAAAGAACACATACAACAGCTTAGAAATTGCATTTTTTATTTTTTAAAATCCTATACAAGGACCCATTCAACCTTGGGTGAATGAGTCCTTGAGGTCCCATTAAAACCAACTTTTCTGAGCATTTTTGTGGTTTTCTACACTTCCCAGATCTGCTGATAAACCATTGTTTCAGTCTGATTTTTTTTGAGAATTTTTGTTTTATGTATCAGGTGTAATCATCCATTTAGTGTATCCATTTTAAATCATTCCAAAATTATTTCAGTATTGAAAACCATCAGATCTATAGGATAATTGTTAACATTTATGAAGCATTGCATAAGTTAGATAAATTACTTTTCATATTAACATATTCCCTTTTCAAAGATGTGGTTTTGACATGGTTAAGAATGGATTGTATAGGTACAACATCCCCTCTTATGAGTACAATCTAGGGAAAATAAATGAGGTCATTAAGAAACATGTTAGCCTTCCTCTCACTATCTCTCCTAGTTATGTGAACATTTAGTGCAAGAGAACCAAACCATTGACACATTTCTTAATATCACCTTTCCTATCCTTCACTCAAACCCTACCATCTCTCCCATTTGTGAGGATGTTTTGATACAAGAGGAAACAAGCATGGATAATCATGAAAACTATAATTGTTCTTCTCTTGATACCTCTCCTATCAGTGATGATGGTATCTTGGTGAAAGAAGATATAGTCATTAAGAATCATGAAAGCCTTGTTTTTCCCACTCCTTGTCCTGCTTGGGAAGATATTATGACACAAGAAGATGAGATCATTGACGCATTTCTTGAACATCACTTTACCTAATCTCCATTCATCCCCCAACATCTCTCCCACTTGTGATAATGTTTTAGTGAAAGAGGATGCAATCATGGAAACTCATGACAATCACATTTGTTCTTCTCAAAATATCTCTCCTCTTTGTCAAGAGGATATTTTGATGTTAAAAGATCCAATCATTGAGAACCATGATAATCCTATTTTTTTCTCTTCCCCTACCTCTCCTAATTGGAAATAAATTATTGGACAATGGGAAGTAATCATAGAAAATCATGACAATTATAGTTTCTCTTCTCCTAATATCTCTCCTATTTGTGAAGAAGATATTTTGGTGTTGGAAGATTCGGTCATTGAGAGTCATGAGAATATTTTTTATCCCTCTCCCAATGCCTCTCCCACTTGGGAATACATAATTGAATAAAAGGATGCAATCATTGGTAAGCAATAAAATCATAGTTATTCTCCTCTACATGCTTACCGTAATTGTGATGAAGTTATCTTAAAAGATCCAACCATTGAATGTCATGAAAATATTTTTTTCTCCTCTCATAAAAAAATCTCCTAATAGGGAAGATATCATGGTGCAAGAGGATGAAAATATTGATACATGTCCTTCAAACAATAGTAATGTGGTTTCCTTAGATGAATATGATAAGGTGACATTAGACTTCCCCTCACTAGAAGATCATCAAAATGAGGATAAGTCTATTGAGGTTCTGAACATTAGATCTCCCTTTGGACCTCTCAAGATTCCTCTAATGATTGGACCCCCAAGTTATCTCCTAAGCCACTTCTTATAATTTATCCACCCTCACACCAACACCAAGTCCAAAATGAACCTGTGCTTATCATAAGACCATATCAATACAATGTTTCACAACAACCAAATTATAATACCATTGCTCACACATATAACACATGGAATAATAGGCAACCAAAAACCATACCTACTTCATTACCATTACCTCAACTTATTTTTCCAAGTGCTCCTCATTTTCCTTTGCATAATGGAAAGGATTATGATCTTTTGGAACAACTTAGGAATACTCCCGCTAAGATTTCCTTATGGGAATTTATTCAAGCTTCACCTAATTATCACAACATGCTTCAAAATTATTTACTAAAAGTTTTTATCCCTCCTAATGTGCAACCAAATGATGTAGCAACCCTAATTCAAGGTATGAACTCGATCAACTTAGACATTATCTTTCATTAAGATGAATTACCTCCATTATAAATGCAAAAAAAAATGAACCTTTCATGGTAACGGCTATCATTAATATGTATGGAATAAAAAGAAATCTCGTTGAAAATGGTCCAACTCTTAATGTGTGTAGTGTAAACCTTTTAGATAAGTTTGGAGTTGAAAAGACTATAATTGAACCTGATTATTTATCTATTCATGGATTTGATAATATGGGAAAACAACCACTTGGTGTGATAGAATTACCTATTAGAGTGGGAAAGGTCACATTTCAAACTCCTATTCATGTCATGCTTGATAATCTTTTGTATAATCTTCTTGGGTACACCTCGGATTCATGAAATGAATGGGGTACCTTAAACTCTTCATATTTTAATGAAATATGTCTATAACAACAAGGTTTTTACAATCAAGGCTGACCCTCACCCAAAAATTTGTTTGCACATTGAGAAAGACAAGGAAATTCCTTTGAAAACATTGATACCAACTTCAATAGTAGAACCTGTGCAAGAGGAAGAAAAATAGAAGAATATTGAAAGAGTCACAAAGCTATTAGATGTTTATTGGGGTTCATTGGATTTCACACCTATATTCATGGGATAATACAAGATTATACACAAAATAGGAAAAGATAAATAAACATACATGATATCAACTCAAGATGAGTCATCAAAAGCATGTGAGCTAACAAAGTTTAGCAAAGAAGAGGAAAATACAAGTTATACAACCACATATGAAGAGTATGATTAGGAGAAACCATCAAATCCAAAAGCCATAGAAAGGTTTTATGGAAGAGGTTACAAACATTTGAAATAACTTGGTTATAGTGGAAAAGGATGTGGTGCTAGAGAACAAGGTATCTGTGTCCCCATAGAACCTAACATACAAGAAACTACTAGTGGTCTTGGTTATTTTCCATCAAAAGAAATGAAAGAATCAAAGAGACCTTCGCTTAATATCAATGTCATTACGCACAAAACTCCCAAGACATCTTCAACACGTGTCTTAGTAACAATTGGAGTTCATTAGATTTTACACCCTCCTTTAAGGGAGATTACAAAAGCTCACAATCTAAAGAGTCTTGTGTATGTATGACAACTTGTACTAAGCAAGAGATACCTTTGTCACAAAATAAAGGAACATCTTCTACTATTGATCAAGAGAGTACCTTGTTGAGGCTTCTCCAAGCTTGGTTGATATCTCTCCCTCCAAGAACATGAATGAAATTTTACAACACAAGTTCATTTTGTGCATATCATCAAGTACACGGTCATTCAACTAATGAATGTAAGATTTAAGTGATAAAATGAAACATCTTAAGGATTGTGGTGATATTACTTGTGTTGATGCACCTATTTCCTCTAATTGATATGGATTTTTATCCTATCATGTTGCTCATCACTATGTGGCATTGGTAACTTTATGTGTGTTGCTCATTGCCATTCATGGTGGTACAATATTAGCTGCAACCATATTTCTCTTAGCAGGAACATGAAAGTTCTTGGTGGTTTTCTTTGTCTCTAGGATTGGGGGGCAAGGATAACTAGTTTTGGGAGGTGTGCATTCTTTCCAAGGATCCCCTCTTCATCTCTTTCTAGTTAAATACCAACATATAAAGTATGTTGGAATTTTAAGTGGGGGGAATATTGTCCCTCGTACATTGTTTACATGTTACCTTCTTAGTGATGATAGCATACATCTCCTAGGAAGTGTGATCATTGACACTATTTAATTTTTCCATTATTATTTTCACCCCTTGAGGTGAGTTTCTTACTTCACTTTGTTCATGGAAGTTGAATTTAGTGTAGCATTAGCATAGCGTATTGATCATGATTGTGGCACCTTATCGAAGTTATCAAGAGGTATAAATTTGGTATGGTTAGTACAATGGGAGCCTATAGATTTGGCACAACTTACCATTAGTCACTTTTTGGTGCTCACCTAGTGGACATCAGATCTCACTAGCCCTTGTGAGCATATTTTTCATGCCCATTGAGCATAACACAACATTCTTTACTATGGAGCCATGTGTTTCATAAGTTAATTTTACATCCTTGTGAATGTATTTGATGGACGTGGCATAATACAACTTGCTATTTCATCTTTCTTTTCTCCTTCCATTAATTTTGACACTGTATGTTTGTGTATCTTGTCTTGATACTTCATATCATACATTCATGTGTGTCCCTTTGTACTCATATTGGTTTGGCATGGGATCTTGCATCATAGGGACTTGGCCACCTCCTTGATCTTTGTTATCCTATCAAATAAAAAATGTACACTTAGTCCCCTCTTGATGTATATTTGTCTACTTTAGTGTGAGTTTGAGTGTTGGCTCATCCTCTCACTAAAGTGGGGGCTAAATGTAGTGTAGGAAAATGTACACCTTTAAATTTTCACACTATGTTTGGGTCTCCTAATTTAAATGGACTTAATTAAGCCTCTAATTGGCCCAAAATTATATTTACAAGCCTAATTAATTACAATTTCCAAAAAGGGAATTAATATTTAATTAATGCAATTATCATTCTTACCATCCCGAAATGAATAGGTCCTGGCAATTTAGGTCAGGACCCATTCATCATTGGGAAAATGGGTCCCCTTTAATTGCTAAATTCAAATTTAAAACATGTTTTTGGCAGCATTTTTATGATTCGAAATTCTATTTCAAATGTCTATTTGTAATGTTTAATTTTTGAGAAATTAGAAAACTACATATAAAAGAAAGGTTACTTTATCAATTCAAATCCTAAAAATTCATGAGAGAATTTTTTTTAGCTAGGATTATTGTTAAAGGTGTTCAAGAGTAGATTTTTTCATCATTTGCTGCAGCATTCAAGATCTCAAGTATCATGTCAAAGTTATGTGGATTTATGCATGTTTTTGGAGCTAACATTGAGATGCAGGTTTCAAGCATTCAAGTCAAATTTAAAGCATCAAGATCACATCATCAATCAAGCCATTTCATGCAAGATCAAAAAATTGGAGAGATTTAATAAGTTTCAGTTCTTCAAGGGTTTTAAATCAAGGGTTTGGTGAATTGCAACATACCACTTGTTCATTCATCATTCCTTTCATGTTTCATTGTTTCAATTAAAGGTTTAATTACCAAAATAGGGTTTGACCAAGGCAAAACACCATTCACAATAAATAAATAATTTTTCCCTCTTGTGTGATTTATGGGTCATAGGTTGAAGGAAAATTGAGGATTGAAGATCTATCAAAGGAGGAAAATTGCAAAAGTTGTCAAAGTTGTAAGAAAAGTTGTCAAGATCATGGAAACTCAAATCTCATATTTATTTCTGATATTTTTTTAGTGAAACCTTTGGGAAAAGGCATCTCAGATCCATCTTTAGAGGCTCCCAAAAATTCAACTCAAAATATTTCTCTTAGGACACATTCTCCATTGGGACACCTTACGACAGTTCTGGATGCTCCTATGTAGTTTTTGAGATAGGTTTTTAATATCTTCCTCTCATCCAATTTGCATAAAATTGAATATTTCCGGTAGATATATGCTTCATCTACATAGATCAGGTCTTAGATGATAGATTTGAGGTCATTTATTATTTTATTTTTATCTCCCAAAAGTGTTGTTCTAAAAGATTTACCTTATCCACACACATAAAGGAAATTGCTAAATCTAATATAGAATCAACTCACCTAAGGGCTTAAAGTCAATTCTATCTCGGAGGATCTCATTTGCTGAATGAAATAGAAGAAATATAGGTTCATCACACCACCCTTTTCCCCTTTCTATTTATAGTAAATTGGTAATAAACCCCCATTTTTCTATGTTTTGGTGAACCTATGCTCTTTTTCTATATTTCAGAAGGAAAAAAAATTACATTACATGATATTACATATAAATAAATCCAAAGGAAATTCAAAGAAGAGAAAATTCAAGAATCTCATGAAGATCATAACAATGAAATATAGGAAAAGAAATGTTGGTGTAATTAATTATTTAATTACACTTACATAAGTTTACTTAGGCATTTAATTATATTCCTAGGTGATAGGTTTACATGTTTGCTTAGGATATAAGATTCCTTCTAGAAGGATGAGTTGTCTTTTCTAGAAGTCTTATCTTATCTAGCATCATTTCCTTGGTAGTTAGTTAGTTGTCACATGTCATAGGATTATGACACATGTCAACATCATATTAATTACTACATCTCAACCTTGCCTATATAAGCATGGCTTCAAATGTACTTTGCCATATTCAATTTGGCATTCTTGCATCTTAATGATAGCATAATATTTCTACCATTTCTCTCCTATGGAAGTTATTGTCTTGTAGGTGATTCTGGTGTGTTTGAGGAGTTCACCATAAACTCTTACATGGTATCAGAGTTTCAATGCTGCAAACTTCTTCCTAGATCTGAGGGACCAATTTTTTCATGAAAGTTTTGCAAGATGCGAGTTGGGGTCATGAGAGACTTACCATTGAATCCAAGGCATCAGAAAAATTCAAGATTGACTTTTGTTTCGTCAAAATTTGACATATTTTGTCAAATCTGCAAGGGTTTGATCTAGTCATTTTTATTGGGGCCATTTTCATTTTTGCTTTAGAAATCTAGTTTCCACTCATTTGCAAGAAAAATGATTTATGGGTTTTGTAGCTAGGGTCGTAAACTGAACTGGGTATCTTTTATATTTTGCAAATCTTGCAAATATCTAAAGAAAATTTCTGCCTAAAAAGTGCCCCACGTAATTTTGTCTCCTCGCTAAAGGTTGAAAAAATTCAATTTTTCATCTTTTGCTTGCTGGATCAAAAAACAATTTCTAGGTTTTGTTTTTAGCATCAAAATATTTTTGGGTTTTTGTTTTTGTCTACAAACAGTGAGTATATTTTTTAGAAATCAAATCAGAAGTAAACTTTTTTTTGCTAGAAAACACGTTTTCCTGTAGGCTAAATTCAACCTTTTTTTGAAAAATTCATAACTTTTGGTCACGGTGTCCGTTTTTGGCAAACAAGATATCGACGAAAAGCTAGTTTTAAACAGTTCATAGTGGTGCAAACCATTTTTTAGATTTTGTTATCTACACAAATTTGAGGTTATTTTTCATCATGGAGGCAGATGTGAACATTCATCAATGCATGCACTATTTCCTTTTCTGTGTGCATTAGGCTTGCATTTTCTCTTCACAACATTTCTATTCCAGATTATTTCACAATCGAATGTTGCTTCATAGATTCTAGAGTTGTGCCAGTTTGTGAGTTTCCAGTGTTCCTTGGCATTGGGTTTGCTGTTGCTTTATCAAGATTCAACTTGAGTCCTTGAGTGACTATAATATGGTTTCTAGCAAACAAAATTATCTTTCCTTGCTTGCTAGATTGAGGATTCCAGTATTACTCCACCATGTACTTCTAGTGCTTCTCTTGCAACAAGTTATCTCATTATTGGGGGGACTGAATGGTCTCTCTTGTCATCCTTTGTGTGGATGGAGATTGATTGAATTTGTGATGGATATCATTATTGTATTTCATCTCTCTTTTGAAGAGGAGTTTTTTCCCACTGGGTTTTCTCCTTTTCTCCGGTTGTGAGAGATTTCATTTGCATATGTACATGGGTACCTAACATGGCCTAGTAGCCAAGCCCCATCATTACATCATTTGCATAATAATTTCCTCCCTAAGTTGCACTTATGGGGGGGTGTATGTGTAATTAATTATTTATTTACAATTACATAAGTTTACTTAGGCATTTAATTATATTCCTAGGTGATAGGTTCACATGTTTGCTTAGGATATAAGATTTATTCTAGAAGGATGAGTTGTCTTTTCTAGAAGTCTTATCTTATCTAACATCATTTCCTAGGTAGTTAGTTAGTTGTCACATGTCATAGGATTATGACACATTTCAACATCATATTAAATACTACATCTCAACCTTTCCTATATAAGCATGGCTTCAAATGTACTTTTCCATATTCAATTTAACATTCTTGCATCTTAATGATAGCATATTATTTTTGCCATTTCTCTCTTGTAGAAGTTATTTTGTCTTGCAGGTGATTCTGGGGTGTTTGAGGAGTTCACCATAAACTCCAACAAGAAAAATGATCAATATGTTGAGAAAAATGAAGAGAAAAATAATTCTACTAAGGAATCACTAAAACAAGTGGCAAGAAATAAAGAATAATCAAAGATGGTTCCAATGATGGAAAAGGGTTCAATATAGGCATCCACATCATTGTGAGAGATAAGAATCATGGAGGAAACCATCATAGATACATGATAGTATATGTAATTGAAAAGTAAATTACCATGGACCTACATAGAATCAAAGAAAAAATTACACCAATTAGTGGTATCATAGAAGTAATGGATACTTAGGGAAGAAAATGAGGAGTTACTATGATAAGGAATATAATCAAAGGGACACAAAAGAATATGGATCAAGGATGGGATCTAATAAATATCAAGAAAAAGGAACAAGTATCAACTATGGATGGTTAGATGATTGGTCGTGACATCATATTTGTAATAACTTGCATCACTCTTACTATTTAGTTTCTTCTCATGTTTCAAGGAGGAAACATTTGAAAGAGGGATGACATGTTATGTACATAGGGATATGGTATTATAATTTATTTAGATGGATGGAGATGCCAAAATGTGGCACAAATCCCTTAAGTTAGTTATATTAATTCATGTGAATAACTTGTCTAATTAGTTATATTAGGATTTGAGTAGGCCTTCATTAGGATTTCCCCTCCATTGCATTATTAGGAGGAGGTTTATATCAAGGAGGTGATTATCATTGTAAGATATATGTGACTATGATGTTATATTTGGGATGTCTTGGAGATATAGCATGGAGTGGATTCTTCTATAAGGAGTATTGCATGGTGTTACCCTACCTCAAGGGTTTACTCTATTTTGGCATATAACAACTATGTGGGTATATTAGCCCACAAAAACCTCTAATATTGTGTGAGATATATATTTTGTATTATATTATTTCCATCATTATATGTGTGGCTATTATCAATTTATAATATATTTCTTAGTCACCATTTATCTATTTATTATGACCAACTCAATATTTTATTTGGTTGTATTTTCTTGAACCTCTTTGAGTTGCCTCTTGGTTTCATTTTCCTATGTATCTTTAGTTTCAATGGTTTTCCCTATAAGTATGGTAATTTATCCTTCAAGTTTCTTGATTTTTTTCTTGACATGTTGATCATTTTCTTAGCCTATTATAGATTGGTGCACTTTAAAATTTTTCTCCATTGATATCAATAAAGTGCCTCACACTTTGGTGCCATCCTCAAGATACTCAACCCTATCCTCAAATATTGTGTCCTTGATACTAGTACTTGTTGCATTAATTTGATGTCAACTAGTGAGCATTTTTTCTTTATGAGCTTATCTATTATATGGGTGAAGTGTGCATAATGCATGCCATCATTTATAGGGTCATCATGTTCTCTCCCTCATTGTTATGGAAATATTTCTCTGATTTTATTTTTATTTCCTTTTGTTGAACATCCACTTGTATTTGTCGCATGTATTATTAATATAGGGTGGAATCTCTAATGATTGTTACAATTTATAGTATTATGTGAGCTTTAGGGAGAAAATGGGAATGAACGAGGTCACTTATTGTCCAAAAAAAGAAGGGGAAATAGCTTGGGGGATATGAGTTTGCAAAAAATGAGAGGGTGATATTGGTTGTTTGGAATCAAAGGATTGGAGAGGGAAATAAACTTGGAAGAATGGGAGGTGAAAACCTCCACCCAAGGAGATTGTGTCATAGGCATTTAAAATTTATTGTTTGGTAGAGGATACTAAGGAGTATATTAGAATGATGGTGGGGATACATAAATTATTATTGCAAGGAAACCTAAGTGGTTCTCAAGATTGACCCTTGTTGCATGAAGGAAGAGGAAGAGGGATGGTGATTACATCGTAAAATAAGACATGGGTGAGTAAGAGGAGAGGGAGTAGAGGAACTTACATTGGGATATATAGAGGTTTTCAAATAATTTGAAATAGCCTTTGAATGCTCTTTCTTTAGTTATTTCTCTTCCTTTTGTTTCTTGGATCCTTTTTCTTTTCTCTTCCCCTATATTAACATGTCCACTCATGTATGATTAGAAAATTATTTATCTTGTAGTGGGTGCCATTTGAGATGAAAAATAATTGGTGGGTTTCCCTTTTGCGATTTTGGGTGATCTTATTGTTTGAGAAAGGGGTACTTGTCCTATGGTCATCTCTTTGGTCATTGTACCTCTCATTCTTTATGTAGGGACCCATTTTTGGGTGCATTTTTAGTTAGGCATTGACATTGTTATTGTTGAATACCCAAGATACTAAGAGGGGGGGTGAATTAGTATCTTCTTAAAATTATCGAACAAATACTATCCAATTATTCTAATGCATATAATAGTTAAGATAAGAAAAAACATTAACAGAACATGAAAACACACAACATATGAACACCAAGATTTTTACATGGAAAACCTAGAATGGAAAAAACCACGGTGAGGGTTAACTCACAATATAGTATAATCAGTCATAAGATATTACAAAGGGTGGCTCACTGCCAAGACTCATTGTCCAAAAGAGAGGCTCACTACCTACAAAAGACTCAGTAACAAAATGGCTTACAACCAGAGAATGAACTGATGAAGATACACTTCAAAAGTGTAGATTCAGTTCCTTAGAAGCTCAAAGAATTCACATGCCAATAGACCAATATTTTCTCTTTTCACATTTGAATTCAATCCACCAACACACTGCACACTTAACACACACTTCAATATCCAAACTATCATATATATATATTTGGCTTGTCCACAAGCACTAATTAGGTTGGCTTCAAGCATATAATTTTTTTTCTCAAAAACAATTCAAGCGTGTAGCACGCTACATCATGTCGGCATGGATCACACATAAAAAATTTAGTTCATTACAACTTCAACTACTTATTAGGTCGGCTAGAGATAGACCTAATGACAAAATTCAATCAACAAAATGGAGCCAACTTGCCATACAAGCACCTGTATACACGAGATTTTGAACTTGCATTCTTCCATAAACCAAGAAACCACTTTCTAAAACTGCAAGCAACAATGATCACTAGAGGGGAATCATAGACCAAAATACCAGAGGACATTTCTGTATACCAGTTCAGAATACCAATTCAACTTTGACTTTGAACTTGTAGTTGCATCTCATATATATGGGTGACATCAATGACAACACAAAAGATGCATTAAGAGATGTGTTCTTCTTCATTCTTCCAACAGTTATTTCCTTCTTTAAAATACTTGGTAAGGTGGGGCTATGCTCCTCTTAGGTACTGTAGGTAGTTGAGTATCAATTCCAATTATTATTGTTCTAATTTTGGCTTCTTGTAACCAATAGATTGCTTCACTTGAAAACTTGGAGGCTTCAATTCTACCTCCTTGTTAAATAATATAATTCTTATTTCCACCCCAATATTGGGGTCCTATCAAGTGAATGAAAATGTGTGACTTTTATGCAGAGAAAGAACTTCACCTAAAGAGACTTGAATGATTTAACGCCCTTCACACAAAGATTCATTGCAAATAGAGATTAAGGGCAATCAAATTCGACTTAGGCATATTGCCTTTGTAGCCAAATGAGTACTAAGCAAGAAAAAAAAAGGGCATGAGATATTAGTTTTTTCAAACCCAATACAACACATTTCACAGGTTTCCCAACTCACCATGACCAAATAAGGCATTGGTTTTATCAAACCCTCAACCAAATAGGCTTTATTCCCTTTTTGACAATATTTTCTCTAAGACAGTCATCCATAACTCCCTATGGAAAAAATATCTTTGCCTAAAAACTTGGAAAACATTAGAAGGTATCAGAAAAAATAAGTACTAAAAAATTAAACATTTTTCACTAAGCCAAATGGGAGATATGAATTATTTAGTGTTGTTGGAAACCCTAGTTAGGGTATAGGACCATCATCACTAAAAATGCAATAAATTATGCACAATTTAATAAAATGACTCCAAAAAAAAACCAATTTTTTTTTATTTCATAGCTTCATCATTCACATGCCTTCCCTTGACCATATCAGGTCATACAATCTGTAGAAAAGATATTTTTCAAGCAGAAAATAGTGAAAATATGTACATGGTAATCACTAATTTGATCATAAATTTTTTTATAAACATGATTAAATTCACTCAAACCAAAATAATTAGAAAGATAACAACATTATCCAAATTTTCCAATAACTTTTAGGGCTGTACTATGCAGTACAAGGCTGTACAATCCAATTTACAGTTTGTTTCACCATGGAAAACACAATAAAATACTTCCAAAATGTTCATTTTTAATTACATCTCTTCTCAAAACTTGGTGCTCAAGTTTACATGCCATATTTATGACATTAAATCCATTCACAACTTCCAAATCGACTTCCAACTACCAAAAACCAAAATTGCAACTTTTTACAACTTTGACATGATAACTTTTGCAACTTTTTTGGAAAATTTTACAACTTTTGATCCTAACCACCATAATGAATTGAAAGGATCCCAAATGGCCTAGAATGGTCTAAATTGACCTTATTGACCCAAAAAAAATCTAAACAACTCAAAATAAAAACTTTGACCCAAAATGAATCAAAAGATGCCCTTGCATTATACTCCCTAGGGGAGAGAAAATTTGAGTTCCATCTCAAATATGAATCTTCTTTCTCATTTTCCAATTCCTTTGCATGTGTGAATTATTTTATTTTTTCTAGATCTCAACTACATTTGTTTCAACTGATTCACTTGTGCTTTTCGATCCAACAACAGGCTTCTTGAGACAAGACCAACTTGGCACTATATATGCATGGTTTTTTGCTTGTCTCCTCATTCTAGCTTTAGCTTTGACTACAATTGGAGATTTATTTTCCATTTCATCCACTATGTCTTCTTTACCTGCATAGGAAATAAACATAATAAATAAATCATATTCTTTGTTTTCATACTTCACTTCTTCATCCACCTCATGTTGTTTTCCATACATTCTTTTGTCTTCATTATTCTCCAAAATATTTGGCTTCACCTCAACCTTACTCAACCATTCATTTTTATTTTTGAATTGCTCATCCATTATTTTATTCTCTTTGACATCTATTGAATATCCATAATACTGAGAGGGGGGGGTGAATCAATATTCTATAAAATCCATCTAAACATTATCACAAGTCGGGCTGAATCAACAAGAGAGAACATGGAAACAAGACAATGCATCAACACACATGAACACCAAGATTTTAGGTGGAAAACCCAAAATGGGAAAAACCACAGTGAGAATTAGCTCACAATATATTATATCTGGATATAGTATATTACAAGGCTCACTACTAAGACTCACTATCCTTGAAAGGATCACAAATTGAATACAAAAGATGGCTAACCTCCAAGATACAAAAGTTATGGCTCACTACCAAAAGTATGAACTAATGGAATACACCTTTTGTGTGTAGGGTTTAGTTCCAATAAAGCTCTGAATAAGAATTACTGCTTCTCACAATAGTCACTCAATAATTTTGATATGATCCTCAACTGATAAATAATTTAGGCTCACATATTCAATTAATCCTCAATTCTCTTTTCACTTCATTCTATCTCTCTTCTTTCTCCTTTCCATGCTCACATTTTCACATCTTCACTCCACACCACTCATACACTTCTCCTTCAAATATTCTTACATATATATGCAAGTATATCTCATTCATCAATTAGGTTGGCCTAATTAGATGAAAGAAAACTAATCAAAATCACTCTTGTCAGCACCATATAAGATTTAAAACATTTTTATCCATGTAGTGCATCATATCAAGTCGATGAAGATCTATAGAAAATATTCACAAAGTATATTTGATCTTCTTGATGTATGTCATATGTTAGGTCATCCAAGGTTAGGACCTTAACATAAAAAATCCAAACCAACATACACTTCTCAAAGAAAACACCTTCTAGATTTGATATTACATCAGTTTCTCATCACATTACCATCATAGAGACTACCATTAGAACCAAAAAATTAGAATTTTCTTCTTAAGAAAATGCGGAGTCTCCCACACTGATATGCAAAGTAGAGAAACAACTGTAGTGTACATAGTTAAACTCTGTCAATGATGACTTTTTTCTCTCGACACAAAAATTCTCAAGATCCTAGAAATAGCTATCTGAATGATTCGTATCAACATGGTTAAGATATCAGACTCATATAATTCTTGTTGTGATTGTCAGACTCAAAAACCAATGCACTATTTCATCAGTAAAGAACACTTTTGATAGGTATTAGCTTCTAGTATACAAAGTAAGCTTCCTGTATTGTTGTCACCATGTTGACATCAATGACAACACAGGAAAACCAGAAAAATCAATATACACTTCATGCTCATGTTGCAAGGCTCCATATTTCCAACAATCTCCCCCTTTGGCATTGATGGCAACATGTATATCAAAAACCATCTTTTTTATATAAGGCAACTGAATACTCCCCCTTTCAAAGCTGTTATTTTCAGAAATAAATGTTTTTCCTTTATCTCTCTCTATCTCTTATCTCTCCCCCTTTAACATCAATGGGAAAAGATCTATAGGGGTCCAGTATATGTATATGCATAAAAAAAATTGACCAAAAATTATATGCAACTAAAGAATGTATTAACTTGAAGAGGAGGAACCTTTGAGGTTCTTTAGGGTATCCTTCGATGAAAATTTTCCTTCTTCCCATGCTTCTTTCATAATTACAAGAGTCTTGTATAGTAGTTCATGCTTAGTCAAAGAATCTATATCGTCTATCAAAGTATTGGGACCGAGATTAAATTTTGATAGACCACTAATACTTTCAAGAGCACTGGATATAGAGATATGCCTAAGTTTTACTATATCTCTGAGTGCCACAAATTACTCAATTACTTCTATTCTTTGATCTTGCATGGAAAATATTTTTTCTTGAAGCTGCACAATGTAGGACCATCTCCAATTGTTTCTATCATCTACCAAAATGTACATATCTGCTTGAGTACTCATCCAAGTTTCACTCTTCCTTATCTCATCTCTTATATTTAGTGTATTATTAGACCAATTCAAGCAAAAAGAAAGAAGTTCCTGAGCTTCTCTCTCACAAACCTGTAAACCCTTCAATTCCTTCACCACTCTAAGATGTGCATCTATACATTTCTTCTTGATATCTTCTAAATTTTATTCTACAGATCTAATTCCAGTTTGCACTTCTAGTCCGAAGATATATGCTTTCAAAGAGTTAATCATGCTTATAAGATTTTCCACAATTGATATAGATGAATCAAAGTTAGCACCAGGGATTACCTTCTACAGTTATTTTAAATCTCCTTGAATGTTTATGCTTTCATGCTCATGTTGAGCTTTCTTTGATTCACTTTCTTATGTGACTTCTTGTTTGATAAAAACACCTTTTCTCTTGTTTCTTGTTTTGGTTGCACTGTTGGAGGCATCTTCTTCATTGGATTCTTGGGGATCTATAAAGTATTTTGCATAATGATTGATCTAGACCTTAGTAACTTCATAATCCAATTCAAATAGCCACAATAGTTTGGATTCAATTGCTTCCATATAACAAAAATTTGTAGAAACTAGGAAATTAATATTTCTGGAGTACTTCTTAGTCACATTTTCTGAAATCCTTGATCTTTTGTTCACCCTCATCTGAAATGTTCCAAAGAATACAACAAGAGAAATATCTTGAGCATTCAAACCACCAAGGTTTATCATGAAATTATTGATCTAATGAGCAATAGGTTCTTCATTTGTCCATTCTATCCTTCTGATTATTGGTAACTCTTTCATAAAGTAAAAGAGTAAGCATACAATCAAATTTTTGTATCGAAATGTATTTTTCTTGCTCTTCTTGGTTTCCTTCAAGTTATTCAAAAGATGCATTTGAAGTAGCTCACATAGGTCATAGTCCATACCACTCCTAACCATATTAATAATAGTGTGAAAAACAACAATAGAGACCATGTGGTCATTGCTTGGTAAAAAAACTTTGTGTCCAACAATCATCACAACATACCGAATGACCGGATCTTCAATTATATTCAAAAAAAATTTTTCCTCTGAGTGTCGCACTGATCATCTTAATTATCTCTTTCTAATTCATATACTTCCATTTGGGAACTGGTTCAAAGGAACACAAACCAATTATATGTCTTATTGCTTCTCTAGTTATTAGGTGTGCTTCATCAATCCACATTGATTCATCATGAATTCTGCTCAAAATTATTCAAATGTATTTCTTGTTGAATTCAAATAGAGGGGATTTCCACCATACATCCAACTTCTTCTCAACTAATATTTTGTATGCACCATGATTTTATTCCAATTCAGTCTTCCATAGGATACTTAATTGAACTAGTGACATTTCCTCAATTTTACTATAGACGTATGCATAGATATCTTTAGTGGGTAATAATCTAGGAGGAATACAAGAGAATGCATTGACATATTTTTTGACCTATTTTTCAAATATTTCCTCAATTTGATTTGTGATTTATTTGAAATATTCACATATTTTGAATTATCCATTGCATAAAATTGAAACATTGTACAAGTAGAATACCTTTTTAATTGCCAATGAATAATAGGACTAGATGTCTAACTTTTAGAGTATGCTTTGAATCCACTTTGATTTCTTCTTCCTTCACCAAATCTTGAAACCCTAAATTGCTCTAGTTTCTTTAAACTTCCTCTGCATGCTTCTCCATATTCACAAATGCCTTTTGTTGAATATGATTTCCTTGATACTTCTGAAATTATTTCTTTCATCCCAAATTATTTTGCAATAAATTCTTCAAATTATAGGTAGATCACCTTAAAATTCATGTGTGCTTCCATCCTTTCAAATTATACAAACTTCATTCTTCACACATGTGTCTGAGAAAATTCCTTGAACTCGTTACCACATTAAATGTACTTTTATCATGATGTGACACCAAGTATCGATGAGGGGTTTATTATTTTTTTGATAACTGCTCCCCCTTCGTCATTGATAGACTCAAAATTTGACATGTGTATCTACACCAGAAGATGACACAAATAAAATTGATGATTTTGATTCAACTTGATTGAATTCCCCTTCCTTTCTCCAATTTCCTTTCATCTCTTTTCTCACTTCTTCCAGATCAATGATTGGTTCATGCCTCTTTTCTAGATAGATATTTTTTATCCTTCTATTTTTACAGTCTCTAGAAGAATGTTCCAGATTATTGCAATCACAAAAAAAACATTCTTCCTTCCATAATTTCTTTTATTCAAACGATATTCACATTGATTAGCCTTGTGTCCAAACTTCTTGCACTTAAAATATTTGCTGGAGAATGATAAAGTATCATTCATTCTAATTTTTCAGTTCTTTGCCCTATGACCAAATTTATTGTAGGTATAATAGATATCATTAAAAGATAAGTAACTTTGAGCATTAGGTTGTCTGAGGGGAGTCCTTCTGGCATTTCTTCTTAAGTCCTTTATTTTTCCATCTTTGCACTAAGTCTTCTTATCAAGAGGTTGCTTTTTTTTTAACTTTGTCCTTCTTCAAATCCTAAACCACTTTTATCCATTGTAGGTCTTTGAGAAATAATCAACTCATCAAGCATTGCACAACTTTCCTTGAATTTATCCATAAGTATTTTTCCCTTTTCCATATTTGATTTTAGAATTTCCACTTCTTACTCAAGCTTGACACATTCATCCATCTTCTCTTGAATTTCAACTTTCTAACAGTCTTCAATTCTTTTCTTTTCTTCCAATTTTTGTAGTAGTCTGGTGATATCATTATGTTCCCTTTTCAATTGATCATAGGCTTCTTCACTTCTTCTCTTCAGACTCTTGATACAATCATTCGCTTCCATCAACTTATTCTTTAGATCTTCATTTTCTTCTAAATGCTCAGCAGAGATCACTTCCAGAGGAAAAAATCTCTTATATTCAAATTATGGGAGCTTCCTCAAACTGTGTGGCTTCTTTAGAGGAACCAAGCTCTGATACCAATGGTTGAATATCCAGAATACTGAGAGGGGGATGAATCAGTATTTCATAAAACCATTCACATAAAATCCATCTGAACATTATCACAACTCTGATTGAATCAACAAGAGAGAACATGAAAACAAGACAATGCATCAAACCACATGAACACCAAGATTTTATGTGGAAAACCCAAAATAGGAAAAACCACAGTGAGGATTAGCTCACATTACATTATATCTACATACTATATATTATAGGGCTCATTGATAGGACTCATTATCCTTGAAAGGCTCATAAAATGAATAGAAAATATGGCTAACCACCAAGATACAAAAGTTATGGCTCACTGCCAAAAGTATGAATTGATGGAATGCACCTTCTGTATGAAAAGTTTATTTCCAATGAAGGTCTAAATAATAAGTATTGCTTCTCACAATATTCACTCAAAAATTTTGATCTGATCCTCAATTGATATCTCATTTAGGCTTGCATATTCAAACAATCCTCAATTATCTTTGCACTTCACCATACCTCTCTCCTTTCTCCTTCCCATGCTCACACTTTCACATCTTCACTCCACACCACTCATACACTTCTCCTTCAAAGAGTTACATATATATGCAAGTATATCTCATTCATCATTTAGGTCAACCTAATGAGATGAAAGAAAACTAATCAAAAGCACTCTTGTCGACACCGTATAAGATTTAAAACATTTTTATCCATGTATTGCATCATATCAAGTCAACAAAGATCTATAGAAATATTTCGCAAAGTATATTTGATCTTCTTAATGCATGTCATATGTTAGGTCAGCTAAGACTAGGGCCTAAACATAAAAACTCCAAACCAACATACACTCCTCAAAGAAAACACCCTTCATATATGATATTACATTAGTTTCTCATCACATTACCATCATAGAGACTACCATTAGAACCACAACATTAGAACAATCTTCTTAATAAAATGAAGTCTCCCACACTGATATGGAGAGTAGAGAAACAAGTGTAGTGTATAGAGTTAAACTTTATCAGTGACAACTTTATGCTCTCAACAAAAAAATTATCGAGATCCTAGCTTTCTGAATGAGTCATAATAACATGGTTAAGATATCAACATCATATCATTTCTTGTGGTGAATTTTAGACTCAAAAACCAATGCACTGGTTCATCAGTAAAGAACACTTCCAGTATACCAAGTAAGCTTCTCATACTGTTGTCACCATGTTGAAATCAATGAAAAATAGGGAAAAAAACACAATCCATATACACTTCATGCTCAGGTTGCAAGGCTCCATATTTCCAACAACATCAACATTCTCAACTCTCAGTTCTTCTCTTGAGAACCATGCTATCTCCTTATTCTCCACAACTATCTTGTCTCTTTGGACTATTCATTATCCTTCTATAACTTCTTTTGTTGTCTCTTCCTCTTCTTCCTGAACATCACCCACTTCAACATCAACGTCACTATTACTTTCATTAGTTTGAGAAAATTTGAAAGTAATTTCTTCCATTTCTTTTTCAACTGGTTTTTCAAACATGTTTTCAAATTTTTTTACCTCATCCATTACCTCATTTTTCTTTGCTTCATACTATCATACGTCTATCTTCTCACTTAACAACAAGATTTCAATTGTTGTGCACTCATCCTTCAAGGCTACTAATGCATATTTCTTCCCATCTTTGCCCAACTCATATGTGTTGTTTTTCTTGTTATACTTCACTGTCCTACTATAATGCCACAACCTTCTAGACATAAAGTGAAATACATCCAAATGCATAATATCACAAACTATTTCATCCTTATAAGGGTATATTTGAAACTCAACTTTGCATTGCTCACGTACGGTTACCTGGTTACCTATTTGAAGCTAAATCACTAAATAGGGTGCGAGGTGTTGTACTCTTTCCAAACCTAATTTATCTACCATATATTCATAAATAAAAACAATGCATATAATAATGTTGATGCCCTTTTCCCATCTTTCTTCCTATTAAGAGCCATCCTTAAACATCAAATTTCACTAAACCAAGTTATCCAAAATAATTAAATCATTTCCTAGAGATCTTCTAGCTTTGATACCAAAAATGATGTAGAGAAAGAACTTCACCTAAATACACTTGACTATTTTAATTCCCTTCACACAAAGATTCATTGCAAATAGAGATTAAGGGCAATCAAATTCAACTTAGGCATAATTCCTTTGTAGCCAAATGAGAACTTAGCAAGAAAAACAAAAAAAGGTCATGCGATATTAGTTTATTTAAACCCAACACAACACATTTCATAGGTTTCCCAACTCACCATGACCAAATAAGATATTGGTTTTATCAAACCCTCAACCAAGTAGGCTTTATTCCCTTTTTTGACAGTATTTTTCTCTAAGACAATCATCCATAACTCTCTATGGCCAAAAGATATTAGACTAAGAGCTTGGAAAAAAATAGAAGGTATCAAAATAGAGATGTACTAAAAATTTGAGCATTTTCCACTTAGCCAAATGGGAGATATGAATTTTTTAGTGTTATTGGAAACCCTAGTTAGGGTACAAGACTATCATCACTAAAAATGCAATAACTTATGAAAAAATTAGTGAAATGAATCAAAACAAAAACCAATTTTTTTTTATTTCATAGCTTCATCATACACATGCCTTCTCTTGACTATATTAGGTCGTACAATCCATACAAAAGAGATTTTTCAGGCAGAAGACAGTGAAAATCTATACATGGAAATCACTAATTTAATCATAAGTTTTGATAAAGATGAAATTCACTCAAACCAAATGAATTAGAAAGATAAAAATATTCTCTAACTTTTCCAATAACTTGCAAGGATGTACTATGCAATACATAGTCATACAATCCAATTTACAATCTGTTTCACCATGGAAAACACAAGAAAATGCTTCCAAAATGTTTGTTTTTCATTCCATCTCTTCTCCAACCTTGGTGCTCAAGTTTACATTCCATAATTATGCAATTAAATCCATTCAAAACTATCAAGCTGACTCCAACTACCAGAAACCAAAATTCCAACTTCTTACAACTTTGACATGACAACTTTTGTAACTTTTTTGGAACTTTACAACTTTTTCTCCTAATCACCAAAATGACTCAAAAGGATCCAAAATGACATACAATGGTCCAAATTGACCTTATTGATCCAAAACACATCAAAAAAATTCAAAATAGAAACTTTTGAAAATGACCGAAAATGCATCAAAAGATGCCTCTGCATCAAACTTCAACGTGCCTTCTTAGAATAGTCATCCCACTTGTCATCTAAAGCATAGTTGTTTGGGTTTTCTATTAAATTATCCCAACATATTCACTATATCTCCATTATGAATTCATTATTTTATTTTTCTATTTTTACTTCTTCAATGTGGTCTTCTAGATGTTTTTTAGATTTGTGTGATAGAAAAAAAAACCTCTTATAAGTTGTCTCATAAGATTGTATTGGTGGAGGAGGAGAATAATTAACTAGGTGCCTTATGTTTTTCAACATTCTCCACCTTTGAGCTCTTTCTTGCCTCCATATCTAGCAAAGGTTTATATGAAAACTTGTTGAGATCACTATTGTAACTCTTTTCTACCAAGTCATGAGACATCCTATAGGATCACAATTCCATTGGTCTTCAATTAGGTTTAGTTTTAGTTATTTTAACATTGTTTCTAGTATAGATCTAAAGTGTTTCTCTTTGAAATAACCCACCTCCACATGAATGAGGAATATGTTAGAATTTCCTTTCCCATGTTATTATCATATTGTATATTTTTGTTATCCATTTTTCTCAAGTATTCCAAGGAAAATACCCTTTTTGAAACAATCCTTGGTAGCTTGTACGCTCTACTAGAATATCCATACAATCTTATGTTGGTACTAATACGACTATAAAATCAACCACCCTTACATCCAAACTTAAGGATGCATACAAAATACTTGGAGAGTCTCTTAATATTTTCATTATTGATTATGGCCATTGTATGAATGATAAATTGATCCACATACTCATAGTAGTCAAATATTTGGTACAAGTATGGGATCTACACAATTACCAGGTTACATCCCTGATGGGAGTGAGAAAATTTAGGTTTGAGATTTGGTTAGACAAGGTAGTATTGACAAAAAAAAAATTAATCAATAGGGTGGGATATTGTAACACCTCGATGGAACTAAATTTAGCTAATTGTAAATGTATATCGTACTCTAGGTAGTTGGATAAATCAATCTAGAGAATCTCTCCTCTTGGAGCTTATAACATGTCATCAAGTTTCATTATTTAGATTTTCTAATTATTCTCTATCTCAAGAATATATGATGCCATGATATAAATATCATAGTATTGGTCTTGAATTGGTGTAATTGCATAGGGAACTTAATGGGATTCTTCACAAGTTCTTTTGGGAAAAACACCTTTAGAAAAGTTGGATGCCAAGAATTTGTTGGGATCTAATTCATAATGGTTTATATGTATTGATAATTTTTGGGTGGTTGTGGATGTTAGTGACTAGGTACCTAGATAGGATTAAAGTCCAAATTTGGTCGACATATCTGCTTGCAATATGTAGGGGAAAATATTGAAATCTTGCATTTATATGTCTAAAGGTACCCTCACTTAGAGAATTTGTGGTATTAGAAAACATAATATCACATATTAAATCAATATCATCTTTAACTATATCTCTCTTAACTATATTCTAGAAAGGAACAGGGTTACTTAGTATGGTAATTAGCTTGATTTGATATATCGTTGTGAATGGAGAATATGGGAGGTTAAACTCTGGAATGGTGACCTCTTTTCTAGATGGTGGCATTAGAGGAGGAAAAAATTGAATGGTCCTTTTTCTTTTCCTCCTTTTGTCATTGTTGTAGTAGTTGTATCTTAGTCTCACTATCAATCTTGAGATACTTATAGAGGATATGGTGGATGTGTTGGAAAAAGTGCCTCGATGCTTATTGATATTGAACTCCTGAAAGAGAAATATCGGTAAGACCTTTGGAATGTCTTTCCAATGAGTAGCTGGTCAGATCGTTGTGACCTTGGATCTGTCTTGGCGATGAGAACCATCGAGGTGACATGGTCTATCAGAGTGAGTTTCCAAACTAACTCCAGCAATAGAAGTCTTGGCAATGTCGGCGTGACCTGGTGGTTGTCTCGGCGATATTGGCATGACCAGAATAGTCGAGGTGACATCTCCAGCTTGCTTTGATGGAAGATGTCTGGGCGATGAAGATCATCAGGGAGAGTCTTGGTGATGAACATGTTGGGGAGACTTGTGCTATTGGTGTGACCTCTTGATCTCCTACCGATGGTGTTTCTCTCACCGATGGATCTGCTCCTGGTGAATGATTGGCGTGACTCTTTTTGATATGCATGGTCTTAGTGTGTGTTTGGTCATTAGGGAGACATGAATGTTCGGTGTGACTTCCCAGTGTGTTGGTGATAAAGATTGTCTTGTCAATGGTCTTGAGATTGGGGAGACTTCACCAAAGTCTGAACAATAGGAGCCGGTGCCATGTGTGAAAGCCTGTGGATAGTCTGACATCAGTTCAACACATTCTTTTGTCTCACCGATGAGCGATAGAGTTGAAATCGATTGACCAAGCATTTGTCCTACATGTTTTAACTTGGACCAATGAGCGATAAAAAGTGTGAACCAATTGGGAAGTTGAATTCTTATGACCATTTTCTTGTGGGAAATGAACAAACAACTTGAGCAAGTGATGAACAATTCGGTCGAGGGTCTAGTCTGGTTGGGGGGTTAGTCAAATGATCAGTGAGTGAATTCCATTGTATGCTAAATGAATGCATTGTAACAATGTAATTCGATACAAGGTTGATCAGGTAAATGTTGCTGATATAGAATTGCCATCTGAAAAGAAGAGACTGTAACTTGTATGTAATTTGATTACTGTAATACAAGTGATCTTTCTTTGGTGTGGTGGATTTTTCTCCCATAAGGTTTTTCCCACTTAAATCTGGTGTCAATTTTGTTATGTGTTTATTTCTTAGTTTTGTTATTTCTTTCATGTGTGTCTTAATGAACTGTAACCGTAAAAATTAAAAGGCACATCTCTCTTCTCCTCTGAGACTTGGCATTAGGAAAATTTGTTCCGCTATTGAATTTTTCCTAACAAGTGGTATCAGAGCCTGGCCAGTTGTGTTATCCTTGTGGGTAGATTGGTTTTTTGTGTCTATTTTTGTTCAGTGGGAGTTTTGTAGAAGTCTTGAATTTGTCTAATTACAGATTAAGATGGCAACAACAAGTACATCCAGAAGGATTGAAATTGAGAAATTCAACAACAACAATTTTGAGTTGTGGAAACTTAAAATGGAAGACCTATTGGTGGATCGTGATCTTTGGATTGTTGTGTCTGGAACAAAACCTACAACCATGATGTAAGAATATTGGGATCTCATAGATCAAAAAGCAAAATGGTTGATAAGACTCTATTTGGCAGACTCTATTCTCCTGAACGCTCATGAAGAGAAGATTACCTCTACATTGTGGAAAAGACTAAGAGGTATTTATTAGGGAAAGTCCTTGGTAAATAAGTTGTTCTTGAGGGAGAAGCTATACTCTTTGAAGATGGAGGGAGGAACATCTATTGCTAATCACTTAAATACCTTTAACATGTTGATTTCTTAGTTAACATCTGTAGGTGTGCAGATTGAAGAAGAAGATCATTGTATTCTCTTGTTATGTTCTTTCCCAAATTATTGGGATGACTTGGTGATGGAAATTGGGAGCATGACAACCACTTTCAAAATGGAGGATGTAATTGCTTCTTTGTTATCAGAAGAGATGAGAAGGAAATCTTCTGAGATGGTGAAGGAGGCTCTTATTGTTTGAGGAAGATCAAAGGAAAAAGGCAATAAAAAGGATAAGAAGTCCAAATCAAAATCAGAAGGGAGATCAAAGTCTCTTGGTAAGAAGTCCAAGGTGAAGTGTTGGAACTGTGGGAAACCTGGTCATGTCTAAAAGGATTGCAAAGAGGAGAAAAAGAAGTGGAAGAAGAATTCTTCTGACAATGATTCTTCTCAGAGCGATGCAGATGTCTTTATTGTAGCCTTGGAAAATCAGGCATCAAATGATGTCTGGTTGATTGATTTTGGAGCATCATTTCACATGAAATTTCATAGAGACTGGTTTACTAAGTATGAAGAATGTGATGGTGGAAAGGTGTATCTGGCAATAAATTCATCTTTGTAGATAGTTGGTTGTGGAAGAGTTAGAATTTAGTTTCTTGATGGTAGAATTAATGGAATTGATGGCGTAATGCATATACTAGGTCAGGCTCGAAAATTACTTTCTGTAAGAAAGCTAAACAATGTTGGAGTGCAATTCTAGTTCTCTAGCAATGGCTGTAAAATGACTAGAGGATCGATGGTGCTGGCTAGGGGTGCTCGAATTGGTACTCTGTTCAAGTTGGATGCACTAGCTATTCAATGGAATAGTGTCTCTACAAAGTCACAAAAGGTTGTTCGTAAAGAGAAGAATGAAAATGTTCCTATTGGAACAAATTCCTTGGAAGTGAAACTTCCAGCAGAAAAGACTATGCTCTAGCATCGGAGGCTCAGTCACATTGGTGAAAAAGGTTTGAAAGCCTTGAAGAATAAAAACCTGGTTGAGGGGCTTGATGATTGTAATCTCAATTTTGAATTATGTGAACATTGTATATATGAAAAACAACACCATGTTTCATTCTACTCTAGTCCTCATAAATCTTTTGGTATTTTGGATTATATTCATTCTAATGTGTGTGGTCTAGTGGATGTTCCTTCGTTATCGAAATCCAAATATTATGTTTCTTTTATTAATGATTATTCAAGAAGGGAATTTGTCTATTTAAAAAAAAGTAAATCAGAAGTGTTCAGTCATTTTAAGGAATTTAAAAACCTTGTGGAAAAATAGACTGGAAGAAAAATAAAGTGTTTAAGGACTGACAATGGGATTAAGAGGCATAAAAAAACACCTTACACTCCGCAACAAAATGGAGTTGCTGAAAGGTTGAATAGGACGTTGATGGAGAAGGAAAGAAGTATGTTGAGCAATTCTAGTCTGGAGCAGATGTTATGGGCTGAGGCTGTGGCTACAACATGTTACTTATTGAATCGATCACCTTCTTTAGCACTTGTTGATATAACGCCTATGGAAGCCTGGTCTAGTAAGAAGCCCTCTCTCAAACATATTCGTGTCTTTGGTTGTGAAGCATATGTTTATGTACCGAATATGAAAATATATAAATTGGACAACAAAGCTAAAAAATGTATCTTCATTGGGTATGGCCTTGGTGTGAAAGGATACAAGCTTTGGAATCCTATGTCTAAGAAGGTATTATACAATAGAAGTGTTATCTTCTAGGAACTGAAACCTTCTTTAGTAGATCTGCAGTCAGGGATGAAAGAAGAGGAAAAGAAGAATGATGTTGTTGAGATACCTCTAACTCAAGGAAAAGAGTAACAACACATTGAAAGTGTACCTGAAACTGAGGAGAGTTCAAGCAACTCTGAGAGTTCTGAACAAGAAGAAGAACCACAACCTTAGCCTCAACTTATGAGGAGGTCTACATGTGAGAAGAAACAACCAGATAGGTATGGATTCTCTATGTTAGATTCTAGTTGTGCCTATTCTTTGATTACTAACATGTCTACACATGAGAAGAAACAACCAGATAGGTATGGATTCTCTATGTTAGATTCTAGTTGTGCCTAATCTTTGATTACTAACATGGATGAGCCTAGGACTGTAAAAGAGGCAACTGAAATGTCTGATTCAGATTCCTAGTTGGAAGCCATGAATGAAGAAATGGCATCATTAAGGAAAAATGATACTTGGGATCTAGTCCCATTGCCTAAAGGTAGAAAGCCTATGGGCTGCAAGTGGGTGTTTAAAAAGAAAATTAGTTTGGATGGCTATGTTGAAAAGTATAAAGCGAGATTGGTTGCGAAGGGTTATTCCCAGGTAGAGGGAATTGACTATGGGGATTTTTTTTCTCTTCTAGCAAAGCTGACATCTATAAGATTTAATTTATCACTTGTTACAGCATATGATTTGGAAATTGAGTAGATGGATGTGAAGACAATGTTTCTTCATGGTGATCTTGAAGAAGAAATCTATATGTCCCAGCCTGAGCACTTTGTGAGAAAAGGTAAAGAAAATCTGGTTTGCGAGTTGAAAAAATATCTGTATAGTTTGAAGCAATCACCTAGGATGTGGTGCTAGAAATTTGACACATTTGTTTTGTCTTTAAAATTTGTAAGATCAAAATCAAATCATTGTGTGTACTACAAGACTGAAAATGATCGGATTCTTATTATTTCCCTTTATGTTGATGATATGATGTTCATAGGAAATAGTAAGTTAATGATTTTTGATCTAAAATATCAATTTTCTGCAAAGTTCAAAATGAAAGATCTTGGTGCAGCTAGGTATATTCTAGGGATGGAAATAACCAGGGACAAAAAGGGATTTTTTTTTGGCTTAGCCAAAGTAATTATATTAATATTATTCTAGAGAGATTTGGTATGAATGATTGCAAGTAGCTAGTTGTTCTAGTTTTTCAAGGAATGAAGCTATCTGTTGGAGATTGCCCAAAATATCCTATTAAGATGGAGGACATGGCCATAGTTCCTTATGCTAGTGCAGTTGGAAGTTTAATGTATGTAATGGTCTATACAAGGCTATACATTGCCCAAGCAGTGGGAGTTCTTAGTCGATTTATGGCGAATCCAGGAAGGACACATTGGGATGTTGTGAAAAGAGTGTTTAGATATTTGAGGGGCACTTTAGACTATGCTATGTGTTACCATGGAAATTTGGTTGGATCACATAGGAACCTCAAAATTCATGGGTATGTGGATTCTGATTGGGCAAGGGACATTGATAGTAGAAGGTCCACCGGTGGATATACTTTCATGTTGAATGGTGGTGCAATTAGTTGGATGAGCAAGTGACAAGCTGTAGTCGCTTTGTCCACTATGGAAGCTGAGTACATGGCAACAACTCACACCTGTAAAGAAGCAATTTGGTTAAAATGTTTGTGTTCTAACACTGAGTGTGATGCAGGGAAGATTACAATTTTCTATGATAGTCAGAGTGTTATTTGTTTGGAAAATAATCCTACTTTCCATGCTAGGATGAAACATATTGATGTGCACTATCACTTTGTATGAGGTATGGTGGAGGATGGAAAGGTCTCTTTAGAAAAGGTGGATACTCTGGAAAATGTTGCAGATGCATTGACAAAACCAGTGAGCACAAAAAAGTATAGGTAGTGTACCAGTTCAATGGGCCTTGGTGCCCATAAAACTTAGTAGTTTTGTTGTGTTCTGGAGGTGTCAGTAAGATCTTCATCAAGTGGGATATTGTTGGAAAAAGTGCCTCAATGCTTACTAACATTGAACTCCTAAAAGAGCATTTTCGGTGAGACCTTTGGAATGTCTTTCCGATGAGCAGCTAATCAGATCGCTATGGCCTTGGATCTGTCTTGGTGATGAGAAAAATCAGGGTGACATGATATATCAGAGTGAGTTTCCAAACTCACTCAACAACAATAGAAGTCTTGGAAATGTCGGCGTGACCTGGTGGTTGTCTCGGTGATATCGGCATGACCAGAACAGTCGAGGTGACATCTCTAGCTCCTTCGATGGTAGATTTCTGAGCGATGAAGATCATCAGGGAGAGTCTTGGTGATGAACGTGTCAGGGATACTTGTGTTGTCAGTGTGATGTCCTAATATTCTACTGATGGTGTTTCTCTCACTGATGGATCTGCTCTTGGTGAATGATCGACATGACTCTTGTTGATATGCATGGTATTAGTGTTCGTTGGGTCATTGGGGAGACATGAATGTTCGATGTGACTTCCCAGTGTGTTGGCAATAGTGATTATCTTGTGGATGGTCTTGAGATTGGGGAAACTTCACCAAAGTCTGAGTGATAGGATCCAGTGCTATGTGTGATAGCCTATGGACAGTCTGACATCAGTTTGACACATTCTGTTGTCTCACCAATGAGCAACAAAGTTGAAATTGGTTGACCAAGTGTTTGTCCTACGTGTTCTGTCTTGGACCAATGAGCAATACATAATGCTAACCGATTGGAGAGTTGAACTGTTATGACCATTTTCTTGTGGAAACAAATAGACAACTTGAGCAAGTGATGAATAGTTTAGTCGAGGGTCTATTCTGGTTGGGGGGGTTGGTTGAATGATCAATGAGTGAATTCCATTGTATGCTGAATGAATAAATTGTAACAATGTAATTCGATACAAGGTTGATCAGGGAAATATTGTTGATATAGAATTGTCATCTAAAAAGAAGAGATTACAAATTGTATGCAATTTGATTACTGTAATACAAGTGAACTTTCTTTGGTGTGGTGGGTTTTTCTCTTGTAAGGGTTTTCCCACGTAAATCTTGTGTCAATTGTGTTATGTGTTTGTTTCTCATTTTTGTTATTTCTTTCATGTGTGTCTTAATGAACTGTAATTGTAAACATTAAAAATCATATCTCTCTTCTCCTCTGAGACTTGGCATTAGGAAAATTTGTTCCGCTATTGAATTTTTGCTAACAGGATGCACACAAATATTGTAAGTCGACACATTTGACAATCTCCTCTATTTCTTTTAGTGAAACAAGTCTCACAATTGCCAAATGTGGAAATGGCTAAGGGATCTTGAATTTATAGGTTCAAGGGTGCTGATAAAATAGTTTCTAACTAGATCTAAAATAACCTAGTTATGGAGGTAATAAAAATTGAGCAAAATTTAAATTTAAAAGTTTATGCTTTTTGATTGGTAGGTGTAGAGATTTTTTCCCTACTAGTTTTCCCTCAAGGATGATCCATATTCCTTAGTGAATTTGGTTTTTAATTTCCACCCTCTTGAACCATACTTGTTACATTTTTTGGAGGTTTGAGAAACATTGAATTTTTTGTTCATATAGAAAAAGTTGAAGCCTCCCCCCACAATTTTGAAGTCATGGGATTTTCCTTCAAATTTTGACATCTTTTGAAGTAATGATCTTGTTGTTAAATAAAAAAGAAATCAATGGGTTATACAATTTTGAGAGGTTATCAATCATAATAGCCTAAAGATATTGCACCATTGGATGAATCTAAAATGATTTGGTACTCAACAAGCTTGCAAGGAGTTTTTTCAATAAAAGATAGTGTGAGGTAGGCCCTATAACAACTATGTGTTGCATTCTCGCAGTCCCAAAAATTTTCTAGTTTTGAAAAGGAAATGAATATTATTATTGGTAGATAAATATTCATGTCGATATGGTGGGCCCTCACCCAAGAGAAAGATAATTTAAAGAAATTGTGAAGAAATTTTTCAAAGCCATTATATCAAGGAAGGAAATCAATGGCCCTCCCAACCAAAAAGGTTATATATTTTGACAACAATACTTTTTTTAGGAAATCAACGGCTCTCTCAACATGATTCCTCTCTCCTCCCATGGCGATAGAAAAGATAAAAAACAATAGCTTCAAATATTTGTAGAGGAAGTTCAAATATCTATAGAGGATGCAAAATATAAAAAGCCTTGAGAAAAAGAAGGTTTTACAATCACCCACATTTCCTGTGGGAAAATTGAAGTGATAAGAGGAAATAATTACTCTTGAATGTAAATATTTATGAGACTACCGAATCATTGATATGCAAGGTTAAGCCACATATAAAATCACACGTGGATTCAAAAAACCACATGAAAATGAGCATATGATTTAAAAAATCATTAAGAGTACCTCCTCAAACGGTTTGAATATCATGATTGAAAATTTATTGGATGTCGATGGTGAGGGGGTCATTCACTTCCCAAAATTTATACTCATTGACCCCATAATTGGAAAATTTATTAGCTAGGAAATTACCCTCCTTAAAAATATGGGATATGAAACATTGATCAAAATAATTCAAAATAGCCAAAGCATCAAGGATAATAGATTCGAAAAACCAAGGAGGAGTAGAATTTCTAAGATTATTGATAATATTTAAGGAATCACCCTCTATCCAAACCTTTTTGAATCCTTTAGACTGAGCCAACTTCAGACCATGGTAGTAATTCATTTGTGTTATGTACCCAAGGATATAATATTATAATATATTTAGATGGATGAAGATTCTAACATGTGGCACACATCCCTTAAGTTTGTTATATTGAGTCATGTGAATAACTTGTTTAATTAATTAGCTTAGTAGTTGAATAAGCCTTCATTAGGATTACCCCTCCATTGTATTATTAGGAGGAGGTATATGTAAGAAAGGTGATTATCATTGTAAGATACGTGTGAAGTATGATATTGTAATTGGGATCTCTTAGAGATATAGTATGGAGTGGCTTCTTCCATAAGGAGTATTGTATGGTTTCACCTTGCCTTTAGGGTTCACACAATTTTGACATATATTAGATATGAGGGAATATTCACTTAAAAAAATCTCTACTATAGTGTGAGATTTATATTATTAATCATATTATTTCCATTATTATATTTTTGGATCTTATCAAGTGGTATTAGAGGATCAATTTGAGCAAAAGTGCACGAAACCCTTGTTTTTGAAGATTTTCCTATAATTTTCAAACAAATACAAAATTTTCAGCAATTATTTTATTGAAGTTGATAGATAATATAAGGAAGCTACAATCTAAAAATTAGATTATCATCATCAATATTGTGTGAGTTATTGTATTTTTTTTTTTGTTTTATAAATTTTCCTTCTAGGCCACAAATCAAGGTATTTTTATGATTTTTTACATTTCTAGAAAGGGCATCAAAATTTATTAGGAGTCTATTATTTTAATTTTTTAATTTGAGGCCGAATTCATCATGTATTAGTGATATCAAAGCTATGTATGCACAATAGTTATGCACATTATTGGATGAAAATATATATTATAGAAAATATACTTTCATTTTTGTTTAAGAGGTGAAGCTAAACAATAGTATGCACAATTGGATGAGGATATTTCTTCCTTGGATGAACTAGAAAAAGATTTATTAGATAGATGGGCTCCAAAAGAAGAAGAGGAAGAAGAGGATGAAAAAAAAAAGAAAAAGACGAAGAAGAGGAGGAAGAAAATGAAGAAGAAGAGAAGGAAGAAAATAAAGAAAAGGGAGAAGAGTCCAAGAACAAAATAAAGAAGGAAGAGGAAGAAAAAGAGGAAGAAAATGAAGAAGATGAGGAGGAAGAGGAAAAAGAAGATGGATAAGTAGAAGGAGAAGTAGAAAAATTAAAATAAAAAGGAGATGATATTGGTACATGCACTTTAGTACCAAGGAAGGAAGATACAATCCTTCAATTTCATGGGTGCATTGAAAAGGAAAAAGGTTATTGTGTTGAAAAAGACAACTGAGAGGGGGGTTAATTAGTTGTATCAAATTTTAACCTTTAAGAACTTCCACCTAAAATTAGATCAATCATCATTCACAAATCATTTACTCTGCTAATGTGATTAATCATTAAGTTGAAAAGAAGAAACTGAAAAACACTAGATTTATGTGGAAAACCTAATAAGGGAAAAACCATGGTGAGGATTAGCTCACAATATAGATAATATCAAAATGAATTACAAAGGCTCACTACTAGAGAAAGATCACTACCAAAACATGACACACTACCCAACAAGGGTTAACCACCCAGAGGGCTCACTACCACAAAATTAAAAAGAAGATAAAAGAGATTTGTTATAGAGATAAAACAATCTCAATGCAACAAACGTTCTGGCCATAATTCACTCACACACTTGCATATATGCTTGAATGATAGAGTACACCTTCAGTTCATTGCTTCCAAAAAATCACAATTAGATTTCACACTGATATGCTCAAATTCACATCACATACACACTATTTCACATCTATCTTGCTTGCATTCTCTATCTTTCACAAACATCTTAGCTTGTATTTATACCATCTTCAACTTTGAAACTCATCCGAAGTCGACCACACACCATTTGCATTTACCAATTCAAATTAGGTCAATGCAAAAATATTCTATGATGGAATTAGAATGAGGGCGACCCAAACACTAGTCTAATGATGACCTAAATAAGTCCCAAAATGCTTCAACACACTTCCATAAACTTTGTAAGTAGTGTTAAACACAAGGTTGTCCAAACCAATGTCAAACACATAGATCAATTAAGCACACACATCCTTAGTATAATCCAATATTTCTAGATAAAAAAATTAACTTGAACATGACCTCAACAACTTATCCTAAGAGCTATAAGTCATAGAATCAAACAAGAAGAAATCTAGAGCAATAACATTTCTCTTGGATGTTATCTAGATACACATGAAAACACAATTCACAACTGGTGAACATAACTCACACTATACAATGATCTAGAAACCAAAAATTTGGATATAGCACCTTCCAAAAATAATGAAAAATACCTCATATCCTTACTAGCATATCATCAAAACCCAGAGTAAAACCCAAAGAAAACATTGAACACTTGAAACCTTTCCTTATTACAATTTTCTCAATATCCTAGACATATACAACTAGTAATCATCATCCATGAAATTAATGACAACAACAACTAGTTGAGAACTAGTTGACCAGCTGACATCAATGACAACACCTTCATACTTCCTCCATACTTGCAAAAATATCCCCCTTTTTTATTTATGTCAACACATGATTTGAAAAACCATCAAAGAAAACACAACTTTGAACATATTTTCCATGATTTTATTTTCTCCCCCTTAGTAGATAAATTTTTTTACATGATACTTTCTCCCCCTTTAATATCAATAACAAAGGAAAAATAATTTTTATATTAATTCCCCCTTTGATATTAAGAACAAAATACTCTTTCAATGAAAAAACATGACAATACGAACTCTCCCTGAGAGGTAAGCACTAGGCATCAGTCCAAAACAAAAAAATAGATCACAGACCCAACAAACTAATGCATCTCCATATGCATCTAGTTCAAGAAAGGAGGGGCAACAAACCCTAACTTCTCCTATAGATACTCAAAAGTATCTTTAGGAAGATCCTTAGTAAATATATCAACAACCCGATCCTTTTTAGGTACATACTCAAGCTTTACTTCATTCTCCACAACTTTTTCTCTCAAAAAGTGATACCTTATTGATATATTCTTTGTCCTTGAGTGCATCACTGGATTCTTTGAAATGTTAATTGCACTTGTATTATTGTAGAAGATAGAAATGGGATCATCATACATTAATCTGATATCTTTCAATGTTTGTCTCATCCACATAAATTGTGTACAAAAAGATGCCATAGTAATATACTTGGCCTCTATAGTGGATAAGGAAACTAAATCTTTCTTTTTCCTCAACCATGACACTAATCTGCAACCAAGGAAGAATGTACCACCACTTGTAATTTTTCTATTATCAACACAACCTACCCAATCTACATCTAGATAAGCACTAAGTGTAAGATCAGTATCCCTAGGATACCAAAAGCCATAATTTGGAGTTCCATTCAAATATTTGAATATCCTCTTAACAACAATAACATGTGTTTATCTAGGATCTTCTTGAAATCTAGCCACAAGACAAACTACATGCATGATATTCATTCTAGTAGCAGTTAAATACAACAAGCCTCTAATCATAGATTTGTACTTGCTCTAATTAACCTTAGGTGAATCATCATCTTTACTTAATTTATAGCTAGTCACCACAGGAGTGCATACTAGTTTGGAACCATCCATCGAAAACTTCTTCAACATTTCTCTTACATACTTTGACTGTGAAATAAAAATCCTTCTTTGTTTGATTAATTTGCATCCCAAGAAAGAAATTCATCTCACCAAACATAGACATCTCAAATTCCTTTTACATATTTTTAGCAAACATCTTGCACATTATTTCATTTCCTCCAAAGATAATATCAACATATACAACCACTATCAATATTTTGTCATTTTTGAAGTACAAATTACTATCTGTCGTACCTTTATTGAAACCTTACTAAATCAAATATTTGTCCTTACATACTGAGCTCTAGGAGCTTGCTTCAATCCATATAAGGCCTTCTTCAATATGCAAACCATATCCGGTTGATGTGATAATTGAAATCCTTCCAATTTTTCCATATAGACTTCTTCCTCTAACACACCATTCAAAAATGCAGACTTAACATCCATCTAATAAACTTTAAAAAATTTGTGAGCGAAAAATGCTAAAAACATTCTGATAACTTCCATCCTTGCCATCGAAGCAAAGTTTTCCTAAAAATATATACCTTCTACTTGTGAGTAACCCTTACACACAAGTCTTGCTTTATTTCTAACCACTTCTCCATTTTCATTCAACTTGTTTCTGAATACCCATTTTGATCTAATTATATTTTTATCTACCAGCCTAGGGACCAATTCCCGAGTTTGATTCTTCTCAATTTGCATAATGTATTCTTTCATAGCTTTCATCCAATGCTCGTCATTACATTCTTCACTCATAGTCTTTGGTTCAACTTCAGAAAGTAATCACAAATTTATTTCACCAGTAGCAACAACTTTTCTTCTTGTCAATACTCCTTTCCTCTTGTCTCCAATGATTTGACTTTTTGAATGATTTTTCTATACATGTTTAGGTGTCTTTAGGGACACCACTAGAGCTTCTTTTTCTTCATTCTACTTCTCCCGTTGTTCCAAAACTTCTTCTAATCTTATGCAATCAAGTTCATCAGATACATATCCATCAACTTCAATTGAATTCTTCACTATTTCATCAACCTTGACATTTTTGCTCTCTATAATATTTCTTAGTATTTTGTTGAAAAATTTGTAAGCTTTTCTTCTAATAGAGTATCCAAGGAATATACCTTCATCACATATAGCATCAAAATTCCCTAGATATTCTTCATCCCTTTTGATATAACATTTTGCTTCCAAATACATTGAAATAGTTGACAGTAGGAATTCTTCCACACCATAGCTCATAGGGGGTCTTAGTACTGTTAGCTATTGATTGAAATCTATTGAACACATAAAAAAAAGTATGAATAGCTTCTCTCTAGTAAAATTTTGATAGACCTACCTTTGTAATAATTGATCTAGCAACTTCTTGAATTGTTAGGTTCTTTTTTTCAATAGCTCCATTCTGTTGAGGAGTTCTAGGAGAAAATAATTGTCTTTTTATTCCATGAACTTCACAAAATATATTGAACTCATGGGAGGTGAATTCACCACCTCTTTCAAACCTCAAGCATTTTATTTTAAAATTTAATTCATTCTCTAACTATGCCTTAAATGCCTTGAATCTCTTTAATACATCATATTTCTCTATAAGAAAAGTAACCCATCTATATCTAGAATAATAATCAATCAAAATAATAAAGTACCTTTCACCTTGTAGACTTATCACTCTTGTAGGACCATGGAGATCTGTATGAATCAAATCTAGTAGTCTGGTAGTAGATTTTTCCTTTGACCTAAAGTATTTTCTAGCTTGTTTTCCAAACTGGCAATCCTTGCAAATAGCATTAATAGGATTTGTAAACCCCAGTAAATCTCTCATAGCTTATACTACATTGATCCTCACCATATTATCAAAATTCATGTGACACATTCTCTAGTGCCATAACCATCATTAATCCGAGTCATAAAGCAATTTCCATCAACACCCTTAAGTTGATAAATATTTCCTTAAGAATTCTTACCAACAACAATCACTATTCCAGATCCTTTCCCGATTTCACATCTTTCATCCTCAAATACAAGATTATATCCTTTACTAAAAATCTATCCAACACTTAAAATATTATGCCTTAAACCATTAACATAGTAGACATCATCAGTATTATGCTTGCCATCAAAACTTACTAAACCTATCCCACATATCTTAGCACCAGTATCATCTCCAAATTTAACTAGGCCTCCATCATAGTTTTCAAGCTTAAAAAACTTACTCTTATCACCAATCATGTGATGTGAACAACCACTGTTGACAACCCAATAGTTATTTTCTTGTTTAGCATGTAGGGAAGAGATCACAATATCTTGATATTTCTCCAAAGGATTTTCCTTCACCTATCTTTCAGAATTAACAGGAGTAGGTTCATCTTTTATAGCCAAGAACAAGCATTCATTATAATCAAAATCTTCATAATCACACTCTTGATAAAAAATACCAACATCTTCATTCACATAATATGCTCTCTTAATTGCCTTCCCTTTTTTTTCTTTTCTTAATTTATGTTTGTTCTTCTTAGCTCTTTTTGGACATCTAGAAGCATAATGACCAATTCCTCCACAACTAAAGAATTTAAAAGGTAACTTACCTTCATACTTGCTAGAGGCCTTTTTCATTCTTCTTACAAAGTTAGCTTCTACCTCATCAAATTTCTCTTCATCTATATCTTCAACTCTTGTAGCCTTAAAACTAGTTTCTATATTCGGTCCATTTATCAAGCTAGGCTTTCTCATTTCATAAGATGTTAGAATAACCAACAATTTATCTTTAGTATATATCTTATAATCTATATATTCCTCAATATCAAATACCTTTTCACTAGATGCATCAGGGAGAGTTCTGAGAATATTCTTCACAATTTTGGATTCATCCACTATAGCAATGAGTCCTTGTATTCCACCTACCAACTCATCCACTCTTTCTAAATAGTTTTTTATGTTCTCATCTTCAAACATTTGTAGGAGCTCAAATTGTGCTTCCAAATTCTGCAAATTTTCTTCTTTTACCCTTTCATCTCCTTCATGCATCTTTTCCAATTCATTCAAGACCTCTTTAACAGTCTTCAGATTTGTAACTTTAATTAACTTAGAGTATGAAAAACTGTTCTTCAAAATAAACATCACCTTATTGTTCACTTCATGTGCCTTGATCTCATCAACTATAGATAGACTATTTTCTAGAGGGGTGTAAGAAGTCTTGTAAGCATTCTCAACATCATATCCACAGTACTCTAGATATCCTTCCATATTTATCTTATAGAGGGCATAGTTAGTCCCATAAAACCTAGGAAACTCAATAGTGATCTTTCTCACCATCTCAGACCTTCCTTAAGAGGTTACACTCTCCTCCAAGGAACCAAGCTTTGATACCAATTGTTGAACAAGATAGCTAAGAGGGGGGTGAATCAGTTGTGAAAATTTTTAACCTTTAAGAACTTCCACTAGAAATTAGATCAATTATCATTCACAAATCTTTTACTCTGTTAATGTGATTAATCATTAAGTATAAAAGAAGAAACTAAAAAACATCACACACAATAATACTAGATTTACATGGTAAAACCAATAAGGGAAAAAACACAGTGAGAATTAGCTCACAATATAGAGAATATCAAAACCAAGTACAAAGGATCACTACTATAGAAAGCTCATTGCCAAAATAGGACTCATTATCTGGATCAAGACTCATTATCTAATAAGGGTTAACTACCCAGAGGGCTCATTGCAATAGAATGAGAAAGAAGATAGAAGAGATTTATTACAGAGAGAAAATAATCTCAATGAAATAGATATTTCCACCGTAATTCACTCACAAACTTGCAGACATGCTTGAATGAAAGAGTACACCTTCAAATCACTGCTTCTAAAAACTCACAATAAAATTTCACATTGATCTGCTCAAACTCACATCACATACACACTATTTTGCATCTATCTCGACACCTATTTTTCTTGCATTCTCTATCTTTCACAAACATCTCAACTTGTATTTATACCATATTCAAATTTGAAACTCATTTGAATTTGGCTACACACCATTTGCATTTACAAATTCAAATTAGGTCGATGCCAAAACATTCTATGGTGAAATTAGAATGAAGGAAACCCAAAAAATCATCTAATGAGGACCTAAACAAGTCCCAACATGCTTCAACACACTTCCATAAACTTTGTAAGTAGTGTTAAATGAAAGGTCAACCAAACCAATGTAAAAAACATAGACCAATTAAGAACACACATCCTTAGCATGATCCAATCTCTGTAGATAAAAAAATTAACTTGAACATGACCTCAACAACTTATGCTAAGAACTGCAAGTCATAAGACTCGAACAAGAAGAAATCTGGAGAAACAACATTTCTCCTGGACCTCATCCAGATACACATAAAAGTACAATTCACAACTGGTGAACATAACTTGCATTGTACAACAATCCAGAAACAAAAAATATGGATATAACACCTTCCAACAACCATGAACAATACCTTAGATCCTCACTAGCATAGGGTATGTGGAGGATCATGATGGGCCAAAAAGTGGTGATATCTAAGTGATATGATGGCCCATGTGGCTGATGACTTTTTTTTACCCAAAATTGATGAAACGAAAAGGGTTTTTAAAGGAGATTCTCAGATTTCCACCAATATAAATTATTCTTTACTTTGAATTTAATAAATTATTATTATTCATTTTCTATTTGAATCACGACTAAAGTCCTGATTGATAGGCTGATTGAAAAACATCTATAACTTTCAAACGGTATCACATTTTTTGAATCTGAAACATGGGTCACATTCTATGCTTCAAATAATATAGGATTAAAAGAAAAAAATAATTTCATGAATTTTTGACCAAGTTAAGGTGGTTAGACATACGAGTTTTTATATTTTTTAAAATTTGTAATAAAAAAATTATAATTGATTATTTACTTGGAAAAAAATTACAAAAAATATGCATCACATTGGGACATGAGTCCCCTACTTATATCTAAAATATTATCATTTTATTGTGGTTAGGGTGGTCAGACAATCACCTACTTCTTATTTTTTCCCTGAAATTTAAGTACTACTGCATTGGAATTTCAAATTTTCACCAAATAGATTTTTTATTTTTTTAAATAAACCTAGTAGTTTAGAAACTACATTCAATTTTCTATAGATTCTATTCATACATATTTTTGAAATAATATAAATAACTTATTCAATTTTTTATGTCAAGTTGCTTAACTCCGATTTTCTGAATTTTATTGCCACTTAAGGCTTGTTTTTTCCATGATGATATTGCACATACCCCATAGCAATAAAAAATTGGAGAAAAAATCGAAGAAAACACCAAACACTTGCAACCTTATTACAATTTTCTCAATATCCTCAACATATATCACTTGTAACCATCATCCATGAAATTAATGACAACAACAACCAGTTGAAAACTAGCTAACACATTGACATCAATGACAAAAGCTTCATAGTTCCTTCATACTTGCAACATATTTTCTTTATAAACCCTAATAGAAAATAAAACTCCATCAACATGGAATTATCCAAGAAGCTACATGTACAAGAAAATAACATCAAGGGCAATCAAATATTAGGTATGAATATTCAAAATTATTAATATTTAAAGCTCTCTATAGATAAGTATGTTTTTCATTCAAAATTTCATGTTTTGGATATGGATGGGTTGGATATTGTTCTTGGTTATCCTTGGTTATAATATTTAGGAAAAAGAAAGATCAATGTGCAAAATAAGAGCTTTGGTATAGAAGGTGTACTGTAGGAAAATGTACATCTTTACATTTTCACACTATGTTTGGGTCCCCTAATTAAATGGACTTAATTAAGCCTCTAATTGGCCCAAAATTTCATTTACAAGCCTAATTAATTGAAATTTATGAAAGGGGAATTAATATTTAATTAATGCAATTATCATTCTTAACACCCCGAAATGAATAGGTCCTGGAAATTTAGGTTAGGATCCATTCACCCTTGGGTGAATGTGTCACCTTTAATTTATAAATTAAAATTTAAAACATGTTTTTGGCAGCATTTTTATAATCCCAAATTTAATTTCAAAATTTGGCTTGGAATTTTTAATTTTTGAGAAATTAGAAAATTACATATAAAAGCAAGGTTATTTTATCAATTAAAATCCTAGAAATTAATGAGAGAAAAAAGTATAGCTAGGATTATTGTCAAAGGTTTTCAAAATTATATTTAGTCATCATTTGTTGCAGAATTGAAGATCTCAAGCATCATGTCAAAGTTATGTGGATTCATGCATGTTTTTGGAGCTAACATTGTGATGTAGGTTTCAAGCATTGATATCACATCATCAATGAAGATATTTCATGAAAGATCAAGAAATTGGAGATATTTACTAAGTTTTAGTCCTTCAAGGGTTTCAAATCAAGGGTTGGGTGAGTTTCAACATACCGATTGTTCATTCATTATTCCTTTCATGTTTCATTGTTTCAATTCAAGGTTTAATTACAAAAATAGGGTTTCTATGTTTTGGTGAACCTATGCTCTTTTTCTATATTTCATTATGATGAACCCAACATTTTGAACATTCAATTTTTTGATTTGGAGATCATTCAAACCCTAGATCTAGGATTTTCATTAGTTTAAGTTTGTATTTCATTTAAGGTTTCCAAATTTAGCATTAATTAGCATTGCATTTAGGGTTTTAAATGTGCATTTTGCATTACTTAAAATCTGAAAATTAAATAAAATTGCATAATGTTCTATTTATTTTACATATTACTTTCATAGTAGTGTACTTTCCATCATTCAAATTAAAAAATTGAGTCAAAATTATATTTCAAAAAGTTTCATATAGTTCATCATTTGTCATTAAACTCACTTGCATTAGGTCATTAAAATTTGGAAAAAACTACTACAAAAACCATAGTTTTAAATCTGGAACAAATAATACATACAAAAACTTAGAAATTGCATTTTTTAAAACCCTATACAAAGACCCATTCACCCTTGGGAGAATGATTCCTTGAGGGCCCATGAAAACCAACTTTTTTGAGCATTTTTGTGGTTTTATACACTTCCCAAATCTTTTGATAAACCATTGTTTTAGTCTATTTTTTTTTAGGAATTTTTGTTTTATGCATTAGGTCCAATCATCCATTTAGTGTACCCATTTTAAATCATTCCAAAATTATTTCAGTATTGAAAATCATCAGATTTGTAGGATAATTGTTAGCATTTCTGAAGCATTTCATAAGTTGGATAGAGTACTTTTGATATTAACATGTTCCCTTTTCAAAGACATGGTTTTGACATGGTTAAGAATGGATTATATAAGTACAATATCCCCTCTTATGAGTATAATATAGGGCAATGAAATTAGGTCATTAAAAAATATGTTAGCCATCCTCCCACTTTCTTTCCTAGTTATGAGAACATCTTAATACAAGAGAACCAAACCATTGAAACATTTACTAATATCACCTTATCTATCCTTCAATCAAACCCTACTATCTCTCTCATTTTTGAGGATGTTTTTATACAAGAGGATAAAATCATGGATAATCATGAAATCCATACTGGTTCTTCTCTCTATACCTTTCCTATTGGTGATGAATATATCTTGGTGAAAGAAGATACAATCATTAAGACTCATGAAAGTCTTGTTTGTCCCTCTCCTTCTCCCACTTGGAAAGATATTAGGAAACAATAATATGAGATCATTGAAACATTTATTAACATCACTTTACCTAAACTCAATTCATTCCCCAACATCTCTCCCACTTGTGAGAATGTTTTAGTGAAAGAGGATGCAATCATGGAAAATCATGACTATCACATTTGTTCTCCAAATATCTCTCCTCTTTTTCAAGAGGACATTTTGGTGTTAAAAGATCCAATCATTGAGAACCATGAAAATCCTATTTGTTTCTCTTCCCCTACCTCTCCTACTTGGAAAGATATTATTGGACAAGGGGATGTTATCATAGAAAATCATGACAATTATAGTTGTTCTCCTAATATCTCTCCTATTTGTGAAGAATATATTTTGGTGTTGGAAGATCTGCTCATTGAGAGTCGTGAGAATCATGTTTCTCCCTCTCTCAATGCTTCTCCCACTTTGGAAGATATCATTGAACAAAAGGATGAAATCATTGGTAAGCAAGAAAATCATATTTATTCTCCTCTACATGCCTACCCTACTTGTGATGAAGTTATCCTAAAAGATCCAACCATTGAATGTAATGAAAATCTTGTTTTCTCCTCTCCTAAAACCTCTCCTACTAGGGAATATATCATGGTGCAAGAGGATGATAGTATTGATAGATGTCCTTCAAATAATAGTAATGTGGTTTCCTTAGATGAAGATGATAAGGTGACATTAGACCTTCCCCCACTAGAATATCATCAAAATTTTGATAAGCTTATTGAGGTTATAAACATTAGATCTCCCTTTATACCTCCTAAGATTCCTTTAATTATTTGACCTCCCAAGTCATCTCCTGAGCCACTTCTTACCATTTATCCACCCTCAAACCAACACCAAGTCCAAAACAAACTTGTGCTTATCATAATACCACCTCAACACAATGTTTCACAACAATTGAGTACCATTTATCACACATATAACACATGGAATAATAGGCAACCAAAAACCATACCTACTTCATTACCATTACCTGAACTTATTTTTCGAAGTGCTCCTCATTTTCCTTTTCACAATGTGATCTTTTGAAACAACTTAAGAATACTCCCGCTAAGATTTCCTTATGGAAACTTATTCAAGATTCACCTAACTATCACAACGTGCTTCAAAATGCTTTACAACAAGTTGTTATCCCTCCTAATGCACAACCAAATGGTGTAGTAGCCCTAATTCAAGGTATGAACTTGGTCAACTTAGACCTAACCTTTCATCAAGATGAGTTACCTCCATTATAAATACAAAAAAAAAATTAAGCTTACATGGTAATGGCTATCATTAATAAGTGTGGAATAAAAGGAACTATCATTGACAATGGTTCAACTCTTAATGTATGTAGTTTAAACCTTTTATATTAGATTGGAGTGGACAATGATATGATTGAACCTGATTCTTTATCTATTCATGGATTTGATAATGTGGGAAAAAAACCACTTGGTGTGATAACATTGCCTATTAGAGTGGGAAAAGTCACATTGCAAACTCCTATTCATGTCATGCCAGATAGTCTTTCGTATAATCTTCTCTTGGGTACGCCTTGGATTCATGAAATGAATGGGGTGCCTTAAACTCTTCATCGTTGAATGAAATATTTCTATAACAACAAGGTTTATATAATCAAGGCTAACCCTCACCCAAAAAGTTGTTTGCATATTGAGAAAGACAAGGAAATTCCTATGAAAACATTGATACCAACTTTAAAAGTAGAACTTGTGCAAGAGGAAGAAAAAGAGAAGAATATTGAAATATTCACAAAGCTATTGGATGTTGATTTGGTTTCATTAGATTTCACACCTACATTCATGGGAGAATACAAGATTACACACAAACTAGGAAAAGAGAAGGAAACATACATAATATCAACACAAGCTGAGTCATCAAAAGCATGTGAGCCAACAAATTTTAGCAAATAAGAGGAAAAAAAGAGTTATACATCCACATATGAAGAGTATGATCATGGGAAAACATCAAATCTAGAAGGAATGGAAAGGATTTATGGAAGTGGTTGTGAACTTTTGAAACAACTTGGTCATAGTGGAAAAGGATGTGGTGTTGGAGAACAAGTTATCCATGTCCCGATAGAGCCTCATATAAGAAAAACCTACTGGTCTTGGTTATTGTTCATCGAAAGAAATGAAAGAGTCAAAGAGAGCTTCGCTTAAAATCAATGTCATCACACACAAAAATCCCATGACATCTTCAAACACGTGTCTTAATAACAATTGTATTTCATTAGATTATACACCCTCCTTTAAGGGAGAGTATAAAATCTCACAATCTAAAGAGTCTTGTGTATGTATGACACCTTTTAATAAGCAAGAGATACCTTTTTCACCAAATAAAGGAACATTTTCTACTATTGATCAAGAGAGTACCTTGTCGAGGCTTCTCCAAGCCCACTTGATATCTTTTCCTCCAAGATCATGAAATAAATTTTACAATACGAGTTCATTTTATGCATATAATCAAGTACATGATCATTCAACTAATGAATGTAAGGCTTCAAGTGATAAAATAAATCATCTTAAGTATTTTGGTGCTCTTCCTTGTGCTGATTCATCTATTTCCTCTAATTGATACTGATTTTCATCTTATCATGTTGCTCATCACTATGTGGCATTGGTAGCTTTATGTGTCTTTCTCATTTCCATTCATGGTGGTACAATATTAGGTGCAACCATATTTTTCTTGGAAAAAATATGATATTTCTTGGTAGTTGTCTTTGTCTCTATGATTGGGGGGAAAGGATAACTAGTTTTGGGAGGTGTGCATTCTTTCCAAGGATCCCCTCTTCCTCTCTTTCTACTTAAAATACCAACATAGAAAGTATGTTGAAATTTTAATTGGGGGGAATATTGTCCCTCATTCATTGTTTGCATGTTACCTTCTTAGTGATGATAGCATACATCTTATAGGAAGTGTGATCATTGGCACTATTTCATTTTGGCATTATTATTTTCACCCCCTGAGGTGAGTTTCTTGCTTCACTTTGTTCATGTAAGTTGAATTTAGTGTAACATTAGCATAGCATATTGATTATGATTGTGGCACCTTATCAAAGTTATCACGAGGTATAAATTTGGTATGGTTAGTGCAATGGGAGCCTATAGATCTAGCATGACTTCCCATTAGCTACTTTTTGGGGCTCACCTAGTGGACATCAGATTTCACTAGCCCTTGTGAATTTATTTTTCATGGCCACCGAGCATAACACAAATTTCTTTCTTGTGGAGCCATTTGTTTTATAAGTGATTTTACATCCTTGTGAGTTTATTTGATGGGTGTGGTATAATACAACTTTCTAGTTCATATTTCTTTTCTCCTTGCATTAATTTTGACACTGTATGTTTGTGTATCTTGTCTTGCTACTTCATATCATACATTGATGTGTGTCCCTTTGTACTCATGATGGTTTGGCATGGGATCTGGGATCTTGGGGGCTTGGCCACCTCCTTGATATTTTTCATCCTATCCCATCAACATTTATACACTTGGTCCCCTCTTGATGTATATCTGTCTACTTTAGTGTGAGTTTGAGCATAGGGCTCATCCTCTTACTAAAGTGGGGGCTAAATGTAGTGTAGGAAAATGTACACCTTTACATTTTCACACTATGATTGGTTACCATAATTTAAATGGACTCAATTAAATCTCTAATTGGCCCAAAATTACATTCACAAGACTAATTAATTGCAATTTACGAAAGGGGAATTAATATTTAATTAATGGAATTATCATTCTTAATACCCTGAAATGAATAGGTCCTGGAAATTTAGGCTAGGACCCATTTTCCCTTGGGTGAACGGGTCCTCTTTAATTGCTAAATTCAAATTTAAAATATGTTTTTGGCAGAATTTTTATGATCCAAAATTCAATTTTAAATGTCATCTTGTAATGTTTAATTTCTGGGAAATTAGAAAATTATATATAAAAGCAAGGTTATTTTATCAATTGAAATCCTAGAAATTCATGAGAGAAAAATGTATAGATAGGATTTTGTCAAAGGCATTCAAGAACAAATTTCTTCATCATTTGTTGCAACATTCAAGATCTCAAGCATCATGTGAAAATTATGTGGATTCATGCATGCTTTTGGAGCTAGCATTGTGATGTAGGTTTCAAGCATTCAAGTCAAATTTCAAGCATCAAGATCACATCATCATTGAATCCATTTCATCGAAGATCAAGAACTTGGAGATATTTACTAAGTTTTAGTCCTTCAAGTGTTTCAAATCAAGGGTTTGGTGAGTTGGAACATAACACTTGTTCATTCATCATTCCTTTCATGTTTCATTGTTTCAATTCAAGGTTTGATTAACAAAACAAGGTTTGACCAAGGAAAACCTCCATTCACCAAAAACAAATAATTTTTCCATCTTGTGTGTTTTGCAAGTCATAGGTTGAAGGAAAATTGTGAATTGAAGATCTATCAAAGGAGAAAAATTACAAAATTTGTAAGAAAAGTTGTCAAGATCATAGAAACTTGGATCTCAAATTTATTTCTGACATTTTTGTAGTGAAATCTATTTGAAAAGGTATCTCAGATCCATCTTCAGAGGTTGCCAAAAATTCAGCTCAGAATATTGCTCCCAAGACACATTCACCATTGGGACACTTTGTGACAGTTTTGGACACTCCTGTGGAGCTTTTGGAGACAAATTTTTAATATCTTCCACTCATCCAATTTGCATAAAATTGGCCGTTTCCAGTAACTCTATGCTTCATCTACATATATTAGGGCTTAGATGATAGATTTGAGATCACTTATTATTTTATTTTTTTCTCCAAAGAGTGTTGTTTTGAAAGATTTACCTCATCCACACACAAAGGAAATTGCTAGATCTTCCATAGAATGAACTCACCTAAGGGTTGAAAGTTAATTCTATCTCGAGGATCTCATTTCCTAAATGAAATAGAAGAAATATAGGTTTATCACACCCCATTTTTCCCTTTCTATATATATTAAATTGGTAATAAACCCCCATTTTTCTATATTTTAGAAGGAAAAAACTTACATTACAGGATATTACACATAAATAAGTCCAAAGGAAAGTGAAGGAAGATAAAATTTACGAATCTCATGAAGATCATAAAAATGAATTAAAGGAAAAGAAAGATGATGAATATGTTGATAAAAATGAAGAGACAAATAATTCTACTAAGGAATCACTAAAACAAGTGGCGGGAAATAGTGAAGAATTAAATATGGTTCTAATGATGGAAAACGGTGCAATATATAGGCATTCACATCATTATGAGAGATAAGAATCATGGAGGAAACCATCATAGATACATGATAGTAAATTTAATTGAAAAGGAAATTACCCTAGACCTACATAGAATCAAAGAAACTATTACACCAATTAGTGGTATCATAGAGGTAATGGATACTTAGGGAAGCAAATGAGGAATCACTATGATAAGGAATATAATCAAAGGGACACAAAATAATATGGATCAAGGATGGGATCTAAGAAATATCAAGAAAAAGGAACAAGTATCAACTATGGATGGTTAGATGATTGGTCGTGACATCATACTAGTAATAACTTGCATCAGTCTTACTATTTAGTTTCTTCTCATGTTTCAAGGAGGAAACATTTCAAAGAGGGATGGCATGTTATGTACCTAGGGAAATGATATTATAATGTATTTATATTGATGGGGATGCCAAAATATGGCACAAATCCCTTAAGTTAGTTATATTAATTAAGTCATGTGAATAAATTTTTTAATTATTTATATTAGGATTTGAGTAGGCCTTCATTAGGATTTCCCCTCCATTGCATTATTAGGAGGAGATTTATGTCAGGGAGGTGATTATCATTGTAAGATATATGTGACTATGATGTTATATCTGGGATCTCTTGGAGATATAGCATGGAGTGGATTCTTCCATAAGGAGTATTGTATGGTGTTACCCTACCTTAAAGGTTTACTCTATTTTGGCATATATCAGATATGTGGGTATATTGGCCCACAAACACGTCTAGCATTGTGTGAGATATATATTTTTTATTGTATTATTTCCATCATTATATATTTGGCTATTACCAATTTGTAATATATTTCTTATTCACCATTTATCTCTTTATTATGAGCAACTAAATAGTTTATTTAGTTAGCTTTTATTGAATGTCTTTGAGTTGCCTCTTGGTTTCATTTTCCTATGTATCTTTAGCTTCAATGGTTTTCCCTATAAGTATGGTAATTTTTCCTTCAAGTGTCTTGAATTTTTCTTGATACTTTGATCATTTTCTTAGCATACTATAGCTTTTTACACTTTAAAAATTTTCTCCATTGATATCAATAAAGTGCCTCACACTTTGGTGCCCTACTCAAGAAAATCAACCCTATCCTCAACTATTGTGTCCTTGATACTAGTACTTGTTGCATTCATTTGATGATCAAGAGTGAGAATTTTTTATTTATGATATTATCTATTAAATGGGTGAAGTGTGCATAATGCATTCCATCATGTATAGGGTCATCATGTTCTCTCCCTAATTGTTAGGGAAATATTTCTTTGATTTTATTTTTGTTTGCTTTTGTTGAACATCCACTTGTATTTTTTGCATCTATTATTAATATAGGGTGGAATCTCTAATTATTGTTACACTTTGTAGTATTGTGTGACCTTTAGGGAGAAAATAGAAATGAATGAGGCCACTTATTGTCCAATAAAATAAGGGGCAATAGCTTGGTGGACATGAATTTGCAAAAAATTAGAGGGTGATATTGGTTGTTTGGAATCAAAGGATTGGAGAGGGAAAGAAACTTGGAAGAATGGGAGGTGACAACCTCCACCCAAGGAAATTGGGTCATAGGAATTTGATGTTTATTGTTTGGAAGAGGATACTGAGGATATTGGAATGATGGTGGGAAATACATAAATTATTGTTGAAAAGAAACCTATGTGGTTCTCAAGATTGACTCTTGTTGGATGGAGAAGGGTGGGGAAGAGGGATGGTGATTATATGGTAAAATAAGAGATGGATGAGTAGTAGGAGAGCGAGTATATGAACCTACATTGGGATATGTAGAGGTTTCACACAATTTGAAATAGCCTTTGAATGCTCTTGCTTTAGTTGTTGCTTTTCCTTTTGTTTCTTGGATATTTTTTCTTTTCTCTTCCCCTAGATTATCATGTCCACTCATGTATGATTAGAAAATGATTTGTCTTGTAGTGGGTACCATTTGAGATGAAAAGGAATTGGTGGGTTTCCCATTTTTGATTTTGGGTGATATTATTATTTTAGAAAAGGGTACTTGTCCTATGGTCATCTCTTTGGTCATTGTACCTCTCATTCTTTGTGTAGGGACCTATTTTTGGGTGCATTTTTAGTGAGGCATTGGAATTTTTATTTCCTTATTTTAAATACTCTGTAAGGTGGGGCTATGCTCCTTTTAGGTATTGTAGGTAGCTAGGTATCAATTCCAATTATGATTGTTCTAATATTGGCTTCTCCTAAGCCATAGATTGCTTCACTTGGAAACTTGGAGGCTTCACTTCTACATCCTTGCTAAATAATATAATTCTTATTTCCACTACAATATTGGGGTCCTATCAAGTGAATAAAAATGTGGAACTTCAATGAGCCTTCCTAGAATAGTCATCCCACTTTCCATCTAAATCATAGTTGTTTGGGTTTTCTATTACATGTTCCCAACATATTCACTATATCTTTATTAAGCATTCATTATTTTACCATTCTAGTTTTACTTATTCAATGTGGTCTTCTAGATGTTCTTTAGAGTTGTGTGATAGGACCTACTTCAATCCCTTATCAATTTACAATGGTAATTACATTCAATTGTATAATGATGCACTGTTGAATGCAAGATAAATAGGATCACAACTATTCCTTGTTCTCTCATGAGGTACAAACTTGGTCCCATCAAAAATATCATGGGCTAGTGGGCACTGCCCGATCAACTAGATTGCAACCATTACCATCACCATCATTTGGTCCCAACTCATTGGCATTTTGAAGAGACCATCACCAACGTCTCGGTGAATTCCATCATTCTCTCCAATGAAGAGACCTAGGATTTCATTGAGATGTTAAAGGTACTTTCAAATAGATCCCTCTAATATTGTAACATCTATTTGGTGAACCTTCTGATAGTCCATCAGAATGAGAAGGGAATTTGAACCAACTCCCTCCAACATTTACTTATCCACCCAATGAATCGAAAGACTAAAATCCATAACCTTATTGGCATGTCGAGGATACTTTACATTTCATCCCATCGACATTCACTTGTCTCTTCGATGAACCTCGGTCGATGCCCGATTACGTTGATAAGTTTGAGACACTGTTTCTCAACAATAACCTAGTAATAGTGTGGATCCCATACTTGTACCAAATATTTTATTACTATGAGAATGTGGATTAATTTATCATTCCTACAATGGCCATAATCAATAATGAAAAGATTATGAGACTCCAATTCTTGTGTAGTCATCCTTAAGTTTGGGTGTAAGGGTGATTTATTTTATAGTCTCATTAGTACTAGCATAATATTGTATGGATATTCTAGTAGAGTGTACAAGCTACCAAGGATTTTTTTGAAAAGGGTATTTTCCTTGGAATACTTGAGAGAAATGGATAACCTAAATATGTAATATGATAATAACATAGGAAAGGAAATAGTACCATATTACTCATTCATGTGGCAATAGGTTATTTCAAAGAGAAAGGCTTTATATCTATTCTAGAAACAATGTTAAAATAAATAAAACTAAACCTAATTGAAGACAAATGGAACTGTGATCCTATAGTATGTCTCATGACTTGGTAGAAAGGAGTTTTTTTTTTTAAGCAAGAGTGGTGGTCCACTATATTAATATTTAGTATAATAAATAGATAATACAAAATTTTGGCTCTGAAGGGCATACCAATAGGAAAGAGCCAACAAGAAAACCTCCGGTTATAGCCCCAAAGGTAAATTTCATACAAAAACTTATCATAATTGCGTAGGCTTAAGCTCCCAATTTTTTTTAACCTAAAGCCTAACTTCCTAGGAAAATTTAAACTATATATGACCTAACTAGACTCTAAACATTTACAAATAACATATAATACAATGGAACTACCCAAAATTTGGTCATACAAGACCTGTGCTACAAGAAAAAATGATCTCGTGTAGATAATGACATCATCTACACACCATGAACACAAACATGTGTATTTTGATCATAGGTCGAAACCAAAATTTCCTTGATGACATTTCCAATCATTCTTCCATCTGGTTTGATGATCATTCTTCCATTTGATCACCACCTTGAACAAAATTTTCATCATGCCCTTCCATAAAACCCTGCAAACCCATATCATTTGCAAAAAAATCAAAACTCACCACCGTTTCTTTGTCTTCTGGTTCCTCAAGCTATAGTCGAGCCCTGGTAGGATGAACATTATGACCCCCACTGCCAGAATTTGCAGAAAACCCTTCCTTGTCATCCCTTTTAGCTTCAGCTATTACTGTCGGTGCTAGTTCAGATGACAATGCTAGCACTGGCAGAATTGTGGGCAAGTGAGGTGCATGCTCACACAGGAAGGAAAGTGAGTAATACTTCTCCTTAATTTCAAAATATAGAATTGCACCAATCTTGTTAGAATTTTTGTTTAATGCTTTGACTACAATATTATCATTCTTCAATTGCAAGCCTAGCCTTACTGCTTTGAATATTTCATCATAGCACTATTACTAGGTTATTATTGAGAAATAGTGTCTCAAACTTACCGGCGTAATCGTGCATCAACCGAGGTTCATCGAAGAGACAAGTGAATGTTGATGGGACAAAATGTAAAGTATCCTCAACATGCCAATAAGGCTATGGAGTTTGGTCTTTAGATTCATTGGGTGGACAAGTAAATGTTGGAGGGAGCTAGTTCACAGTCCCTTCATCATTATGATGGACTATAAGAAGGTTCATCAAATAGATGTTACAATATTGGAGGGATCTATATGAAAGTACCTTTAAAATCTCAATGAAAGCCTAGGTCTCTTCATTGGAGAGAATGATGGACATCACCGAGACATTGGTGATGGTTTCTTCAAAATACCATTGAGTTGGGACCAAATGATGGTGATGGTAATGGTTTCCATCTAGTTGATTAGGCAGTTCCTGCTAGCCCATGATATCTATAATGGGACCAATTTGTACCTCATGAGAGAACAAGGAATAGATGCGATCTTGTTGATCTGACAGTGCCTGCTAGCTTGTGGATCCCGTGGTGGGACCCTATCTTTACCTCGCAAGGAATAGGGAACAATAGAGATCAAGTAGGGTATTGATTGAAAATGCACATAGTACTTGGTGAGTACTGAAGATGCAAGCTGGAGGCATGTCAAAGTAACAAAGGGAATTTGGAGAGACAAGGATTTATTTCTCTTTGAAATTTTGATACAACTTTGACGACAATAAAGCTAATTAAGGTTAAGTTCATTGGTGATGCTTAGTTGGTATGAAAGATGGAACGACCGTTTTTTGGAACACCTCAGAAGTGTGTATGAATGTCGTAGTGTAGATGAGATTGAATCCGGAAGGGTTATGCTAATAGATTTTCTCCAGATAGAATAGGATGTAGATCTTCATGTAAAGGCTTAGAGCCTACATTGTATTGTAACTGTTTATTTGGTTAGTGAATAATACAATGGATCTATGCTTTTGGAGTGTGGGTTTTTTTACCCAAAAGGGTTTTTCCCATGTAAATCTTTGTGTTCATGTCTATAGTTTCATCATACATGTTTAGTGATTTTTTTTGTAGAATTCATTTAATGCTTGTTGTTGAAACTAGTTGATCTTGAAGATCTAAAATTGCATAAAATTTCCTCTAAGGATTAATGGTGGGAAATAAACTATGTATGATTCTACTTTATTGTATAGTAGTATGTGTTTTTGAGGTAATATGATGAAATGAATGTTATTGCAAACATTTAATGATCTCAGATGCTCTATTTAATATGAATCAAATTTCCCTTCAAATGGTATCAGAGCCTTCTTCTAAGAAAAATAAAATGGAGTTGGTCATATTGAAATGATATGATCTAAAGCTCATAGTTAAGAATGGAAGTATCCTGATGCATGGGGTGGGATTTTTTTATTTGTGGTTGTGTTGCAGAAAATATTTCATTTTGGGTGTTTGTGTGAGAGGCTCCTTGATGAAATAGAGAATCTTGGGTTGTTATTCAACCATGGAGTAATGTGCTTATGTTGGGTGATTTTTCCTCATATTGGAAGGCATTGTTTTTTGTTACTCAATCGCATGTAGGCTATGGAGTTGATCATCAGATGATCTTGAAGCTTCTATAATAAGTTGTCTCCCTTGGATGCATGTGCATTTTTGTGGTTATGGAGTTGGCTTGAAATAGGCTTGGAGTTCATGAACTACATTTTCCTTTTATGGATGCTTTGTACTTGCATGGCTCAGATTGATGTTCCTTGGGCCTGAGGGTTTTATAGATTTTTTGTAAAAAATATATGGTTATGCTCATCTATGATAATACATTATTCTAGTTCAGTTGATATGGTGTTTTTTTGTTTCAAACTTTTGAGTCTTTCAGATGTGAAATGGGTGTGGATTTACATGGGTTTTTTTCAAACACAATGCTTTTGCAAGTTTTACATGGTCAAGAAAAACTTGTGTTTTTTGTGGAGCTGTGGTTAAGCTATTTTCTAGACCCAAGATTTTGGGGTGCTACTGGATGAGATAGTTGTAGTTTAGCATACATGATTCATGCATGGTGTGAGAAGGTGAGATGCTTTCTTTGCATGTGAGTTTTGGTACATGATTAGTTACTTAACATTTTTGTGGTGATACTTGGTGGGTTCCTTGAATATGGTGCTTGGGTTGTGGACCTATTTCGAAAATAAAATTTGTGTATGATCTAGTGTTTAAGTCTTGTGGTATATATGGCTATTTTTTTGAATTTTAGTTTGTTTATTAATAGTACAATGATTGGTTTTCATGTTATATTGATTGAATCTATGAGTTGTGCAATATTTTGGGTTGTCTTTACCTACATGTTTGTTGTGGGCCAACTCAGTATTGGACTATTTATATCCACAAGGTTAAATTATGTGATTATGTAGACTTGTTACCTAGCCTTGTCTATGGTCACTTGTGCATTGGTGTGGTTGCTTTGAGATGAGAGGATGGATGATATGAGAGTACTTGGATATTTAGTTATGGGGAATTTTAGCATGTATATCATGATGCCATGAATAGATTAGATACACATCTTGGTGTAATTTTTTTGATAACAATGGTATTCCTACTTGGTTTAGAGATCTTGGTGCTATGTGCTATTGTTGTCAGATGAACATGTTGATGTGTGGACCTAGAGGATTTTTAGATTAGGAGATGTTAAGTCATGATTCTTGGAGAGATTGGTTGTAATAATTTAGTGGGAGCTTTAGCAATGACTATGGATTCATAGCTTAGTGATGGATAGTCTTCTTTAGTGTTGTAGATGTTACTAGGAGGAGCTCTTAGATCCTGTTACTACAAAAGGGTTCTTTCAAATTTTTATGTACACTATTTGGAGATGGGTCATCTTCATGATATTGAATATGTGTATCATCTTAGATCCATGGATAACTCTTGTATTCTTTAAGTTGAGGTGTTGGTGGTGCTTGACATGTGACTTTGGTTTAGAGTTTGTTTTCTTTATGTCATGATATAGTCTTGATTGCGGTCAAATTTTGGCATGATGCATTAATATTGAGACCATGCAATGTTCACTTGGAGCATGTGATCTCCTAAGGGGGATGGTAAGATCATTATGTCATGATAACTTCATGGTTTAAATGATTGGAGCTTTGATAATGGTCTAGTGATTCTCCACGTTTTTGGTGCATTGGTCATATGCTTGAGAACTTCATGATAGTGTAGTGATGCATTTGGAGTTTAGAATGAGATGATTTTTTTCAAGTGCTCATGGATACATGGAGAATGAGGCAAGGATATATTTCTCTTGAGATGAGAGAAGTGTTTTTGAGATGGTTACTCTTGATGAAATTTTAGTAGAAAGTCCAAGGAGCCTACACCTTGTTTGGACATGAGTTCAATAGAGACCTATGAGGAGATTGTTCTTGGAGGAGTCATGGTGGCTTGCATGTCTTGCAAGAGCTTTCTCATTCCCACTCTTGGTCTACTCAATAGTTTATTATTTGAGAGGTATTTTCCCATTATATCTTTCTGATGTGGTTATGTTTCGTACTTTGATTCTCATAGGGTTGAGTTGATTCATGAAAATTGTTTATGGAAACTCATTTGAGGATGGTTTAGGATGAGTCTATATGCTTTATATTTCATAGATATGGATCTTGAGCTATGTAGTTAGCTCCGCAGGATTCATTTGAGGGACTTTTAGAATGGTTATCTCCTTTTGCATTTGAGTTTATGATATCATTCATTGATGATGACTGTTAGGAGATGGTTTATGGGATAATTTATAAAGATGTGAAACAAAGTAGTTTGATCTTCTTTGAGAAGCTTACATCCATGAAGTTACATGATACACATGTTGTGTTTGATCTCTTAAGGTTGAATGGTTTTGGGTGTTATATCTTTTCTTTGTGGGTTGTGAAGGAGATCTTACTTGACACAGTAGGAATTTAGATGTGTATGTAGAAGGGCATGCTACATGCTTATGATTTGCAAATTTTCCTCTTTAGTTTGGTTCTTCATCTTGTATGTTCATATTCATATGACTTGAGATGTGAGATTTATATGTGGAGCTATGATGATCACTAGTTTGTAGTCATGTGTTGTCACTTGGGTGATCACATGGAGGTTTTTGTGTCTCTTTCTTTCATTGGATATGGAGAACATGGGGACCTATGGAAGATTGTTGAGAGAGATATTTCTTGCAGTAGTTGGTTGTAGGATTTTTAGGTCATTGTGGATGGTCCTTGGTACTACATGGCTACACTTTTTGTGTTGTGATTGGTAGACTCGTTATGCCTTTGATCTTTTCAAATTCAACATTACCTATGTAGTGAGATTTCCTAGATGTGTTTGACCTTCTTTGACTGGTTGGAACATGGAGTTTGAATTTGTAGCTGATGGGTCAGCTGTGTAGGTGGCATGAATTTGCTCATGTGGATACCTTTAAGGTATGGTGATTGAATGAATTAACACTTATTGTGTGTGCTATTTTTAGTCGTATGGGTTGGTCAATTAGATGGGAGTAGACAGTTTCTTGGTTGTTGTTCTAGCTGATGTTCTATCTTATTTTCTGGAGGATGACTTCACGGTTGTGTTCAAGTTGAAGCTTTGGAGTTGATGTTGTTGATGTTTTTTATATAGCTTGTGAGCACAATGGAGTGGTGGAAGTATTCTATAGCCTTGTGCTATGAGTTGGTTTGATGCTTGTGTTCTTTAGATTGGTGCATATACACCATGACTTGTTCTTTTCCTTTAGAGGATGGATGGAACTGCTTCCTGAGATGGTGGACATCTTAGATGTTGTTTTTGGTGTCTAGGATGATATAGTGACTTCAAGAGTTCATTGGGAGCTAGTAAGTTCTTCATCAACGGGGAGAATGTTGAGAAATGGTGGCTCAAACTTATTGGCCTAATAGGGCATTGATCGAGGGTTCATCAAAGACATAGGTGAATGTCGATGGGATGAAGTGTCAAATTTCCTCGATATGCCGATAAGGTTCTAGAGTTCGGGATTTAGATTCATCAAGAAGACAAGTAAATGTCAGAGGGAGCTAGTTCATAGTCCCTTTGAAATTTTGATGGAATTTCTGAAGGTTCATCGAAGGGATGCTACAATGTCGGAGGGAGCTATTTTAAATTCCCTTGGATATCTCGATGAAAGCCTAGGTCTCTTCGTTGGAGAGAACAATGAACATTGTTGGGACGTTGGTGATGGTCTCTTTGAAATAATGATGAGGTGGGACCAAATGATGGTGATGGTAACAACTAGGATATAGTTGATCAGGCGGTGCTCATTAGCCCATGATATCTATGATGGGACCTAGTTTGTACCTCACAGGTGAATGGGGAATGATTGTAATTGTGTTGATCTAACAGTGCTTGCTAGCTCATGGCTTCCATGGTGGGACCCAATCTTTACCTCATGGGGGAATAGGGAATGATGGAGATTAAGTAGGGTATTGATCAATGGTGCATGAAGTACTTGGTGAGTACTGAAGATGCAAGCCGGAGGCATGTTAGAGTAACAAAGGGAATTTAGAGAGACAAGGATTTATGTCTCTTTAACATTCCAATACAACTTTGATGGCAGTAAAGCCAATGATGGTTAACTTTTTTGGTGACACTCGACTGGTATGGAAGATGGAATGACCATTTCTTGGAATCCCTGAGAAGCGTGTATGATTTCCATAATGTAGATGAGAGGAGAGAAAAGACGAGATTGAATCTAGAAGGGTTATACTGACAGATTTTCTCCAAATAGAATAGGATGTAGATCTTCATGTAAAGGCTTAGAGCCTGCATTGTATTGTAACTGTTAATTTGGTTGCTGAATAATACAATGTATCTATGCTTTTTGGAGTGTGGGGCATTTTACTCGAAAGGGTTTTCCCCACGTAAATATTTGTGTTCATGTCTTTTGTTTCATCTTACATGTTTAATGATTTTGTTTGTAGAATCTTTTTAATGCTTGTTTTTGAAACTGGTTGATCTTGAAGATATAAAATTGCATAAACGTTCCTCTAAGGATTAATGGTGGGAAATGAACTATGTCTGATTCTTCTTTATGACATAGCAGTATGTGTTTTTGAGGAAATTTGATGAAATGAATGTTACCAAAGACATTTACTGATCTCAGATGCTCTTTTTGAGATGAATCAAATTTCCCTTTAGTTATATCCTCGATGGGAGAGAAAATTTAGGTTTGAGATTTGGTTAGACAAGGTAGCACCGATACACAATCATTTTAATCAATAGGGTGGGATATTGGTGTAGACATGTAAAATTGGCTTAACACTTATCACACACCTTAAATGACATTTTTGCATCATTGACATCATTATTATCAAATATCACTACATTTCACATCAAAAGCATCTAAAAACCCTAATTTCTACTATTAATTGAGTAATTATATATTATTTAATTAATTCACTTTTTCACCATTTTTGACAAATTAAATAAATTTTATTTATTTAATAATGTCCTAAAAACTCTAATTTATGTTATTAATTGAATAATACAACATTATTTAATTAATTCACTTTTCACCCTTTTTGACCAATTGAATAAATTCTATTTATTTAATAAAGTCCTAGTCTAACTTTATTCCTCATGATTAATTAACTAAACCAATTATTTAATTATATCACTAATTAAACCTATTCCCTTAAGTCGTGTTGATGCCTAAAATTGTTAAGTGAACAACGTTATGAGAAACTTAGTAAATGGGGGACCACTTGCACTAAACTGAGTAACTTCTGAGATTTTTAAAGAAGCCGACTCTTCCTATAATTGGGGGTTTGGAAAGGGAAAATGAAGCATATATAAAATAAAAGCTAATCTAAGGCGATGTGCCAAGATTTAAATGTTTAGGAACATGAAACCTTCCTTTTGGATACAGTTTGAGGGCCTATTCAACAATATTCTATGTTTGAGAATAACATAAACATAGATGAAAACCCTAAGAAATTAAACCAGATGACATAGTATAATCTCCATAAAAAATTACTGAACAAGAAGAGTCGAAGACATGATCCCAAACAATAAATTTCTATTGAAATTATAAGAGTTGTAGACAAACTACTTAGTTCAAAAAAATAACATAGTATAATGTATTGTATTATCTAAGAAACAAAGAGGCTGAATAGTTGGCATAGTATGTGAGTCTTAAAACATTAATAAAAAAAAATACAGAGGTTTGAATCTTTTCATTATTTTCTTTTTGTGATTTTCTAACCCTTTCATAGAGCACTATAGTAGTATATATAGACTTTTCCCATCGCCTCAAAGCCATCGCTTCAAATATTCCTTAGACACAGATCATCCTCTTAGTGGATGAATTGAATACAAATAGCAATAGAAAGATGTTCATTTTTCTTAATCAAAGCGCACTCGCAACAATGATGAATGTGGTCCCAAGGGTGAATCAACAACAATCTCAAAAAGACACATGTCTAACTACTTGAAGAGTTGGCTAGGATACGTGTTGAAGTGACAAAGCCTTTTCCTTGACCTTCACTCTCTTGTGATAAAAAATTCCACTGAGGTGACATGTGGAGAAGTAGTAAGGTTTTATATCCATCCTTCATTCCATTGAGATTCCATCCCCACGAGGATAACATGTGGCATGTTGTCGGCGTGAGCTTCCTTCATTGGGGCTCACCAAAAAGTGTTCAAAGGTTTATGCAACATAGCACATGGGTGGGGCTCAAAGAGGAAACAATGGGGAGAAGCATTTCAAAAGCCCATGTTGCCAACACATGGCGAAGTAGATGAAAGTGCAACCAAAAAGGAACTTGGGGTGTTTTAAGAAATACAACGCATGTGGTCAAGGATTTATAAAGCCGAATACAAATTAACTCGAAGGGAGCTTCATGGATTATTTAGTCCACAACTTTTGGAGACTATTAGGGGCATTTTTCCTATAGAATGAGGACCCAAAATCTTGTTTCATAGACCAGGGCCTTATCTATTAGGCAAACATTTAGAGCTTAGGAAAGGCAGTCTATAGAGGTAGCCAATTGACCTTGGATGGTGTAGATAGGGTGCACAGATTCTCTTGTGCCTCATGCAGATCGATGATCTCTTTGAAAGCTAGCTCCATGGATATTCTAGTCTCGAACTCAAGATGGAAAAGAAGCCACACAATTGGATGAATAATGCCTTCACTGTCTGCTGTCGTGGGAGGCTAGCTAAATAATTAGAAAGTAGATAGATCTTATTGCTTCTCCTCAATTTCTAATGTGATATGATCCGTCATGGCCACTGAAGTATTATAGAGGAATGGAGAAGGAATACCCAATTGAGTCAAGTGCAAAAATCATACCTACAGATTATTCATTGTGAGACTTAGGGATTCCAAACAACTCCTGGCCTGGAGGATCGCTGCATAGTAATAGATGAATTATTTTTCCTTCTTGGTAGCTGACCTCTAGGCCTCAATCCCTACTTTTTTTAATTTCACATCAGTTACCTTGTACAATTTACCTAGCAATTTCTCAATCTCAGGAACCCTCTCAACAACGGACCACCGAATTTGCTCGATCATCCTGTGCACTTCCCTTCTTAAACTTGTTGTATCCACCATAAATTAGAGCACTAGATGTAGGGATAAACAAGAGGATTTGACCTTCTCCTAGTAAGAGACATATAGTTGCTGATCCACCAAAAGGGAAATGGATTGAGGAATAGGGGGCTGCAATGGAATTTTTGAAAGACTTAGCTCAACTTATTTTGACTTGATTTCCTTCATTAGCTCATCAATCTTCATGTTCGATGCATTGAGTCATTCTTGTAGAGCTGTTATTTCCATGCCCTTACTCCTCAGTAGCTCCTTCGTTTGACCTCGGGAACTCGATTCCATTGCCAGTGATACCTTCAAATTTTCAATCTCTTTTTCAAAATGACCTCACTAGTTTTGAAACTCTTGATTCTTTTCTCACTCTTCCCTTCACATTTGAGATAACCACTCTTGAGGCTCTTGGTTCTTCTATTGTTAATTGGAAACTAGGTTGGGATCCTAGGATTGGAATTTCACAAGTTCCTCTTAGAGTGTTCATGCTTGTTGAGATAAATGTGACAACTCGGCTTCTCTGCTCTTCTCCTTCTTCTAAAGGACATCCACCTGTTCCTTGAAATTCTAGAGCTCCTCTTCTCTTTTCTTTAGCTACTGACTATGCTTCAAAAAGTTGGTTGTCACAACTCTTGGGTCTCCTCCATTAGCTCAACCTTGTCTTGTGGTTGAGTTGTGTTCAAATCAAGCCCTATAACATGGATCGTATAGTCTTCAAGTTGTATCTCCCCTCGAGATTTGATGACATTGGGTTTCATAGTTGTGAACGTTATTGGTCCCTGGTGCTCATTGTAAAGGGTATGCACACATGGCTTCCTAGGCTTTGTAGCATCAATTTCTTTCCTTTTCTAAATTCTTAGGTCCTGCATAGACTTAGTCATGGTATTTTGTGTAAGAAATTATGTTGGTGATCTAATATGTTTGTCAACGAAGGGTGCTCTAGGAGGAAGATAAAAAGGGAATGAAACCATTAAAGAATCAGATGATGTTTTCTTTGGTAGAGTCTCCATTAATGGGGAGAAAGGGGGAAAATTATACCAAGTCCCAGTCTCAAGAGCAGTGGAAGGGATCATAGGAAATAAAGATGGTATCAAGGACTCAAAGGTTACCATATGTTGAGTAGATTGAGGAGGTTGAGCAAGGGTCGATGCGATGGAAGAAAAAGGATTTGCAGTAGTAGATGCATATTGGGCTTGGATAAATGGTGGAAAGGTCTTTGGCAGAGTAAAAGTCATATATTCTTTTGCAAAGAAGGGATCTTGGTGGGAACTCCCCATGGATGAGGAAGCAAAAAATTGAAGGCCGACACTCGAGATGATCGAAGGGGTAGACACATTATGAAGGACTAAAGAATGATAAGAGAGAGATCAAGGAGAGAATTGTACCTGAGCTATCATAGAATCTGACCCATGGCTCATTGTATCAATCACTTGCAAACTCTCTCCTTGAGTGATGTCAATATGCTACCTCTTTTGGGGTGGAGAATGGTCTAAGTCTATGATTTCTTCAGATTGCTAAAGCATTCTAGATCTCTTAACAACCCATGATCATGGTAGTTTAACCTTCACATAGGATGTAGTTTCCTGTATATTTAGGGAACCTCTGGCGTGTTGTTCCCCAACTTCGTCACCTTTGATTTCATATTCTTAACTCTCTTCCTCAACACTATCATCACTATCATCTTGACCCCTGTTCTAGAGATCATCAAACTTGTCATCCATGTTGGGCTACTAGAACGAGGCATTGGGACATCTGGTCTCCTGATGATAGACCCAGAAGGCGGCAATCTTCTCTTGACTCCAATTCTAATTTTTGGACAAGACATTAAAAAGGTTGGCTAGTATTTTGCACTTGTCATTGGCCCTGACCAAAGGAAAATAGAAGCAATGACATGGTGGCCTCCAATCTTTAGTCGGAATATTTTTTAGGTCTACAATTAATTTCATGTATTTTGAATATAGATTTTGATGTTCCTCCTAGTAGGGTCGGGGGCTATGTTTTACTTTAATGTTTATGTTCGCTAAATCATTATCAAGATTGTAATCCCATTTATCCTCAATTAACTCTAGCCCTAAATGAGAAAGCTTTTCTAATAGTAGACCATGTGTCTACTTTCTTTGCATTATAACTATTCCAAAGCTTAAGGGGCATTTTAAGAAGCCTTTCTTATTCTTTCCTTCACACAACATTTTATCAATAAGCACTAGCTACCTAAATACCTCAATAGCCAACACCCTATTCATGACATAGAACGACAATCGACAAGGCTCCTCAGTGAAACCATGCAACCTAACAAATGAAAAATCCTCACCAAGGAACCAATCATAGGGATGATGAAAACTTCACATCCATGCCACCCGCTTAGAAAAAAATGATAACACACAACCTCTTCATCTACATCAAAATCTTGCAGTATTGGAAATAGGAAGAACTCAGAAAATGCATAATATTCATAGGTTGTGGAAAGGAGGGGGTCCACATAGAAACTGGCCAATGGGCACCACTTTCATTGAAGATAGATAAATTTATATGTCTTTGAAAGAAATCAAGGTTTTGGTGTAAGAACATATGAGTAAGAAAAGAAGAGAATATGAACTTATCCTACGTTTTATTTTCCCTGAATTGATCCAACATCTCTTTACAAGTGATCTTCATGAAGTCATATCAGAATAGGGAATTTTGTTTCCTTTACTGGAAACCCAAACCCATTTGAAATTTGTATACCTCTAGGGAACTATTCATTCCACAAATGAAAGACACCATTGAAAAGACATCCTACAAGTCTTTGTTGAAGGCATTGAGTGCGACCAAAAATTGTGGTGGGTGCTTATCATCTTTGTGCCTTTTTATTTCTATGTTATAAAATTGTAGGGCCTATTTCCTACCTCTCCATAATTTTTCCATGTAATCTACAGTGAACCTCTCATACACCTTTGCTCCTTGCAAAGTATGGATACAACACATATCCATAATAATGTCAATGCTAATTACTACCCTTAGGTCTTGACCAACTATGACTGTGGTATCTGGGTCAAAATTTTGCATGCACTGATGAATCAACTTTGAGCAATGGTGCACCAAGGGGACCATATGTTGTGGGATACCACAAAACCATAGTGTGTATGCCAAAGAGTCCCTATTTCCATCTTCTTTAGCCTTTTTCATTCTTTCACAGGCCGCTTCCCTAAGACTCTTAGGGTTTATTGTGAGGTCAGGTTCATAAATATTATCCCACTCCTCTATTATATAGATTTTGTTTCTGTGGGTTGTTTTCTCTGTGGTTTGTGTATGGTGCCATCTCAGCTTCATTGGTATCCTTGGTGTGGCGTAAGAGATGTTACTAAAAAAATTTACCAATGACATCATCTTCATCGCATCAGAAAAGATTACAACTGGACCTTCTTGCATTGGTGTTCCAGGACTTTGTGCCATTCTTTTTGATGCTTTATTTCTCTCGACCCAACAATTTCCTTTCTTGCTTTGCAAAATTACCCTTTTTTGAAACACACCAGTATTGGATGAATGGGAGCCAAACAAAAAACACCAACATAAGGATTTGTAATAAACACAAATTTAGATGGATTCTTGCTCTTTGTTTGGGTTTGACTCATTCAAGCACAATACATCCTTTTCTTTCCTTTTTTCTGAACTTGGCTGCTTTGATTTTCCTCACATCACACTTAGGTTTTTCTCAGCAAGCTATGTAGCTATTTTTTATTTGACTCTCAGTGCTTTTCTTTCGTATTCACATTTCTTTTTCTAAAACCAAATTTAGAAACAATGGTTTCCTTTAGAAATAAATTTGGCATGCAATTGCCAACTCATCCATCCATACGAAATGAATTCCTATCTCTTAAAAAGACAAATTCATAATGACAATCTAGCCACTATGTCCTATGATGCTATCTCCTAAGAAATTGAGTTAGGAATAAAAAGAGGCATGAAATTTTCCACATGCTTTTTCACTTAATAACCTTAGCCAAATGATTCAGCTAAAAGGTGTAATAATTAAAAGAGATTTGAAATGATCTTTAGAGGCTCAAAAATGTTTATAGCTAGACACAGTTCTTGATCATGTGGATTACCACTTGCACCTGCTGCAAGTTTTAGTTGATTGATTATCTTACTTTAATTCACACATAGCAATCCTTTGGATTAGAATTTTGAGTAATATCGATCATCCTTAGGATTATCGTATGGCGTACATACAACCTAGCAAGAAAACTAAGCTTGCAACTTTGGTGGGTTTTTCGAGTTTACAACTTGATCAATCATTATGCTTATCACACACATTCTACGCAAGCTACCTCCATAAATAGATCTAGTAATAACCAAAAAATTCATACTTGGTAATTGGGTATTTGATAACAACAATGGATACTCCCATTAGGCTCACTAGCAATAAGTCTTAGGTATCTTTTCTAGGCGAGATTTATAGCCGTTGTTTAAAGCAGATGACAAGTAACAAACATTCTTTGGCCATTATTGCAATATAGTGGGTCCTGGGTAGGGATTGCCTAGAATATGAAAATACATACAGAGTTAACACTGATGTCTACTCTCATTTTGTTGCCTCCTTGCTTGATATTCAGGTGCCAAAGGAGATTATATATACTACAGCTTACCAAGGCAATTTTTCCCCAGTATTATCTTGGTGGGCTTGGGGAAGTTGTGAAATTTTTTGTGTATGGTCTTGGGCTTCTGATGGATAGTGACCTTCATTGACATGTTGAGGAGGATGTAGTGGTTCCATGGGTACCATTCTTGAGTGGATTCTTCAAGATGAGTTTTGATGAACACCGCTAAAGGATTGCTAGTGTAAGCCACTTCCTGATGAGGTACTACAATGTAGAGCTCTTCTAAGATGTTGGGTGGTATACAAACTTCATGAACTTGGTGTACCCACCACCTCTTACCATTGTTGTTGATGCTGCTAATAATGAAGTTCCTCTTGAATGAATTAAAATTTTCCTTCTCTATTTTTGTATATATATCTCAAAAGTTTATAATATATATACTTGAAAATCCTAGCTCAAAAGCCATTTTGGATTGTAAATTCTGGAGTACATATACCATAAATAATGAATATATAACTTTTTTTAAAGATTTTGTCTCAATTTATTTCTCTTTCCTTTTGTTGCTCATGGGTTTCACTGAAAAGCTCGACTGAACAAGACACAAAAAAGGAATAATTACATATTCACATATTTACACATGTTAAAGAGTTAATAAAGCTAATTGAACAATTTTAAGTGAATTTCATTGACAAGAATTCCTAATGCTTCTTTTTCCATATATTCTATTTTGAATTCATTATGTTGCTCACATTCGATGATGTTGAAGGGTCCTCCCCATAGACTATAAAACTTACCATGTTTGCTAGGTTTTTTGGCTCTCTCATTGAATTTGAGTACCAAATATTCATGCTTAAGGCCCTGGCTAGAGGTCTTCTTGTTGAACTATTTCTTAACCACATGTTGATGATTGTTCATGGTCATCAAAGCTTTCCCTATTTTTGCTTGGACCTCTAATAGTTCAGCTAACCAAACCTCCATAGCTCCATTTTGTTCTACTTCTAGAGATTTCAACAACTGTAGCATGAGAATCTCCATAGAGACATGTAGTAGTGCTTCCTTCCCATATACCAACTGATATGGTGAAGTATTTAAGACCTGCTTTGGGGTTATAAGGTTTGCCCATAACACTTATTTGAGATTCAAATACGATTTTCTTTGATGCTCCGACCCAATCCTTTTGATGAGTCAAACTAAATTTTGATTAGTTGACTCAGCTAGGTTGTTCCCCTACAGGTAATAATCTGAAGAGATTTTTAAGAATATTCCATGATTGAGTGCAAATTGACATACCTTCGAACCCAGGAAGGATCTTGTGCTATTGGAGATGATGGTCTTGGGCAGGTTGAACCTTGTTACTAACTCTTCTAGGAAATTTACAATTTCTACTTCATTTGAATTCTTCAAAGGAATGGCCTTGGTCCACTTGGTAAAATAATCAGTGGCTATGAGAATCCATTTATGTCCAATGCTAGAGGTAGGATTAATCATACTGATAAAATCTAGGCCCTAGTGTGCAAAGGGCTCTTTAACCACTATCAAGTTTAGCGACATAGCCAAATGTTTCCTTCTTCCTATGAAGAATTAATATTCTTTGTAGGAATTGACTAAGGTGTATGAGTCATTGAACAGTGTGAGCAAAAAATATCTTGCACACATGATTTTAATGGCGGTGGTTTTTGCAGAGAAATGTTCACCTACTGGACTACTATGGAATTGACTTAGAATTTTTTACGACTGTTCTAGGTTCAAACATCATAGAAGAATACTATTGAAGTTTCTTTTGAAGATAACTCCTTCAATAAACACATAATCATTGTTCTGTAATCTATAATATATCCTCTTTTGAGAAGGGAGGTTCACCAGATATTTCCCAGTTTGCATGAATTTCATTCTATCTGCTACCCAAGAGCCTTCAAAATTAGGTTCATTTAGCAAAATTAGTTTGTGTTCTTCCTCTTCCATTGGTAATTCGCTATCTTGCACCAGATACTCGCTTAAACCTCTTCCTCACACAGTTTTTATGGGCATGACGTTGATGTCATATTCCAAAATCTTGGTTATCTAGTTGGCCCCATTTTTTGTGATTTCTCCTTCCATTATGTACTCGTGCACACTGGAATGCGCTACAAACACGTCCACCATTACTGCAAGATATAAGGTGTTATAATTTTTTAAGGACCTAGATGATGGAAAATTCATCTCTTGATGAAATTTTATTTCGTCTCATAATATTTTAAGGTTTTGGAGTGGAAATCTATCAAGTGTTCCCCTTT